>UESW01002432.1:0-74730 GCA_900491605.1 Calamus simplicifolius
GATCATTAATGATCATAAAAAAAACATACTTATTTGGAAAATATACATGAGTTAGGATACTTAATTAAAAAAAAGGAATAGTATAAAGACTCAATTAAAAATCCTAGCCAATCACTAGAAATATTAATCGAGTATTTTATAAAGATTATAAAGTTATATCGAGTAAGAGTCTAACTATACAACATAAATTAATAATTATGAATGTATGCATTCAAAAATAGAAAAGAAAGATTACAAGGTATCGGATCTAAGGATTAGATGGTAAAATTTGAAAGAAAAGAATTTAATAACTTTTAAAGATAGAGTGATGAAAGAAGAAACAATAAATATAGATGAAGAGATTAGTACCATATGGAAAGAGATGGCTATAGTATTAGAAAAGTAGTTATAGAGGTATTAGGAGAGTCAAAAGGAAAAGGATTATATGATAAGCAAACTTAGTGATGGAATGAGAAAGTTTAATTAGTAGTTGAGGTTAAAAGAGAATGTTATAGAAAACCTTTAAATGTAAGAATGAAACAGCATATGAAAACTATAAGATGGTCAAGAAAGAAGTTAAAATATCGTAAGAGGCTAGATGTAAGGTATATAAGAAATTATATCATAAGTTAGAAACTAAGAGAGAAAAACATAAATAGATTGCAAGAATAAGAATAGAAACACTAAAGATATGTTTTAGATTAAATGCATTCAAGATGGTGATTAAAAAAATTTTGGTTAAGAAGAAAGAGATTAAAGAAAGATGAAGAAGCTATTTTAATAAATTATTAAATAAAAATTATGTAGATAGTTTAGAATGCCCTATTAGCTTCATTGAGGATAAAGTTATGATGTATACTTGTAGAATTAGGATATTTGAAGTAAATAAAATTATAAAAAAGATGAAAATAGAAAAATATGGAATGCTAAGATTTTTATATAAATTTGAAAATGTTTAGGTGATGCTGGAGTAACTTGGGTGATAAATTTATTTGATAAAATTTTAAAACTAAAATATATCTAATGAATGAAGGAAGATCATTGTAATACTAATTTATAAGAATAAAGAAGATATTCAAAACTACTCTAATTATCGTGCTATTAAACTTTTGAGTCATACTATGAAACTTTGAAAGAGAGTAATTGAACATAGGTTGAAATATACTATAAAAATATCAGAGAATTAATTTAATTTTATATCAAGAAGGTCAACCATAAAAGCTCTTTTTCTCCCTAAGAAGTTAATGAAAATGTATAGAAAAAAGAAATAAGATTTTCATATGATTTTTATTGATTCAGAGAAAGCATATGATAGGGTCCTTAAAAAAATCTTATGATAAATGTTAAAAAAAAGTATATGTTAGATATATTAACATAATAAAAGATATGTTTAATGGGGTAGTTACCAGTGTAAGAATTATTAATGATAATACTAGCAAATTTCTTATAGTAGGCTTATATCACGGATTTACTTCTAGTCTCTATATTTTTTGCTTTAATTATAAATGAGCTTACTAGACATTCAAGATGATATTTCATAATATATGTTATTTACAGATGATATAGTACTAGTATATGAAACTAAAGCTGGAGTTAATCGTAAGTTCTAACTATGACAAAATACATTAAAATCTAAAGGTTTTAGTTAAGTAGGATAGAATATATGAAATGCAATTTTAGTATAATTAAAATTAAAGATAAATGTAAAGTACAAATTAAGAATCATAAAGTTACTAAAAATAATTATTTTAGTATTTATAAATAAAAAAGAAGAGATTGAGGATGATGTTGTCTATATGATTAAAGCAGGTTGGATAAAACGAAGAAATGCAAGTGAAATATTATGTAATCGTAAAGTACTTGCTAAGTTGAAGAAAAAATTTTATAAGACAACCATAAAACTAGCTATGCATTATGATATGGAATGTTGGGCAGTTAGAAAAATATATGTACATAAGATGAATGTGGCAAATATGAGAATATTAGATAGATGCATGGTAATACAAGAAAAGATAGAATAAGAAATAAAACATTCGTAAAAGGATAGAGGTAGCTCCAATCAAGAATAAATTAAAGGAATGATGATTAGATGGTTGGGACATGTGTAACGTAGACCTAGAGAAGCATCTGTCTGGATGAGTGACTTAATATATATAGAGAAAAAAAAGGTAGAGATAGATAAAAAATCACATTGAAGAAAGTAATAAAAAAAAGTTTTAAATTTTTTACATCTTACAATAAATATAACTTAGAATAGAGTTAAATGAAGAAAAATATTTCATGTAGCCAATTCCAACTAGTTTGGGATTAAGGCTTTGTTGTTGTTGTTATAGTTATATACCCTTGTTTCTATATTGCATTTACTTTTAAGTTCATACGTTGTATGCTTATCTATATTTGTAATGTAAGAATTTTTACTAGGCTACATGCCTATTCTATCATTAATTTTTTCAGAGAATGAGAATTATAATGCAGAGCAAAATTTAAGGGATAGATTTGGAGAGAGAAAAATAGGGTTGTAGCATTTTCATTTATGATTCTTCTATTTGCTTTGCTAGTCATTAGACCTTGTTGATAAAGATTTTGGATGTGGTTGCTCATCAATTGGCATTTGAGCATAGTTTTAATATTATCTTTTACGAAGGACTTATGGGGCATGCATGCTGGGATTTTGTATTTGGATATGATTTCCTTATTCTTTGTTATCACGTCTGAGTATCAGAGTGGCACAATGCAAGTATGGTAGGCCTTATATGCTCTTAAGGTTCTACCTTGAGAGTATATGGTCGTATTGCATTCACTCGAGATGGGTATTGGTTGGGGGTGTGATAGTTGATGTATATGGTGTGATTATACTTTTAATGTGTGCATCACATCACATTAAATAATAATATAATGGTGAAAGTGTTCCACAGGGAATTTGAAGAATTCAAATTTAATTGAGAGAGTTGTATCTATAGGATAAGACATATCTCATCGAAGGGATGTTATTGGTATCCATTGGAACTCTATATATTCTAATGGATGGCAATTGTTGTTATCCATCCAAGAACTCTCCAACATATATATACGGTAACTCAGCCATAACTCCTTGATGTCCACAACCGTCTTTTCTTGTTCTCTCTGCATGATCTCCAGTCTAATGACATCGCTCTGCCACTAGAAAGTCTGGGACTATCACCATAGTGATCCTAGTGCATCTTGTTACAAAGACGAAATGTTGATTAAAGTTCAACTCTTATCAAGGAGCATTGCTTTGAATCACTTTCCACCCTTCTTATCAAGCATTTGGACAAAATGTTTATTCTCCTAGCTCTTAGTGATGCATCTTTTAGATCTTTTGTTTTCCATGTTAATTTTCTCACCTGTGCTTCAATTATATACTGTCTGTTGATGCCTGATCGCTTTGAGCTAGCGTTCTTGAGCGTTAGTTGTCACTCCAGGGATGCACCAGGATCACTCCTTCGTCTCCAGAATCCTGCAAGAAGTCCCGTAACTGAAGATTCCAGTCAGGACCCTCTGATGCCCAAGTTAGCAACCAGGAACACAACATTAGTTTTTGAGAAGAAGAGATGTGTGTGGAAGGAGTGGGTTTTTTCAGGCTTCAGAAAAATCCCCCCTTCTGTTTGTTTTACCTTCCTTTTATCAGCCTCTCCCTCTGCTAAGGTTCGAATGTCATGACGTGTTAGCACTCTTATAGATAGAATGTCAGAGATGGTCGGATTGGATCTGCATCCATTGTTCCGACATCATCAGTGTTTTTTCAAAAATAATCGGCTTTTGATGCTTATTTAGCCAGAGTCATTAAATTCTATTGATGACTTTTTGGGCTCAGTGGCTTTTCTGACTCGAAGTGATCGGTACTTTATGGAAGGTAATCGCCTTTTGATGCTTATTTAGCGAGAGTCATTAAATTCTATTGATGACTTTTTGGGCCTCAGTGACTTTTCGAAGTGATCGGTACTTTATGGCAGGTAATTGCCTTTTGATGTTTATTTAGCCAGAGTCATTAAATTTTGGGATCCTCTGTTGAAGATGCCAGAATTGACGTTTCTTACTTTGTTAGATCTGTGAAGTCTTGGGAGAAAGTCCCCGCTCAGGACTGGCCCTGGGGCTGCCTAGAGGCTTATTCTTGGCGAGGCCGCCTAGGACTGGCCCCGAGGCCGCCTAGGGACCTTCCGTCATCGAGGCCACCTAGGACTGGCCCTGGGCCATCTAGGGGCATGCTACCGTCGAGGCCGCCTAGGACTGGCCCTGGGGCCGTCTAAGGGCCTATTGCCGGCGAGGCCGCCTAGGGCTGGCCCTGGGGCCATCTAGGGGCCTGCCACTGTCGAGGCCGCCTAGGACTGGCCCTAGGGCTGTCTAGGGGCCTATTGCCGGCGAGGCCACCTAGGGCTGGCCCTAGGGCCGTCTAGGGGCCTGCCACCATCGAGGCCCCCTAGGACTAGCCCTGGGGCCATCTAGGGGCCTGCCATCATTGAGGCGCCTAGGACTGGCCCTAGGGCCGTTGGGTGGCCTGCTGCCGTCGAGACCGCTTAGGACTGGCCCTAGGGCCGTCTAGGGGCCTATAGTCGGTGAGGCCGCCTAGGACTGGCCCTAGGCCATCTAGGGGCCTGCTGCTATCGGGCCACCTAGGACAGGCCCTGTGGCCTGCGAGGCCGTCTAAGGGCCTACTGTCGTGACACCCCTAGGACTGGCCCTGGGGCCGTCTAGGGGCCTGCTGCCATCGAGGCGTCTAGGACTGGCCCTGGGCCGTCTAGGGGCTGTGGCCGGCGAGGCCGCCTAGGATTGACCCTAGGGACATCTAGGGGCCTATGGCCGGCGAGGCCGCCTAGGACTGGCCCTGGGGCCGTCTAGGGGCCTGTTGTCATCGAGGCTGCCTAGACTGGCCCTGGGACCGTCTAGGGGCCTACCACGTGGTTTCTCCTAACCCCCTTGGGTTGGCCAGGCCACCTAGGACTGGCCCTGGGGCCGTCTAGGGGCTGCTATCGTCGATGCCGCCTAGGACTGGCCCTGGGGCCATCTAGGGGCCTGCTGCGTGGTTTCTACTAACCCCCTTGGGCTGGCTAGGCCGCCTAGGACTGGTCCTGGGGCCATCTAGGGGCATGTTGTCGTCGAGGCCACCTAGGACTGGCCCTGGGTCGTCTAGGGGCCTGCCACGTGGTTTCTACTAACACCCTTGGGCCGGCCAGGCCGCCTAGGACTGGCCCTGGGGCCGTTAGGGGCCTGCTATCATCAAGGCCACCTAGGACTGGCCCTGGGGCCCTCTAGGGGCCTGCCACGTGGTTTCTACTAATTCCCTTAGGCCAAACACTCTTTCATCATATGGCTTTTACTGGCCACATCATATGCCCTCCGCTCCTGAGTTTTGGTCCTCACATGCGCAGCACTTGCCAAGAGAAAGGAGCACAAAAAATTTCTTATATAATTAAGTTTAGCGCACCATACTCTGTTAATGATGGGGGCGCACTTTTAAGGATATTGAGAATCCTTTTATTATTTAAAAGAAATGCCTCGTGGTTGATGGGGAAAGGGCTTCACGTACTTAAATTACACTGACAGCTCTTTTTCTAGGGGAAACACGCTCCTCTTATGGGTTAGTGACACCTGCCACAATTTGGTGCTCGTCGCTTTGCTCTTCATGATGGGCGGGGTCCCCTAAATCTGAGAAGTTAATATTATCCCTTCCATCCCTTTTGTCTTCCATCACTTCTACATTCATCTTGCTTCTTGTTCCTCCTCCTAGCGCTGAGTTTCCTTTCACTTCTGTCCTTCTATTTCAAGGTTAGTTTCTTGGCTTTCCTTGTGTTTCTTTCTTTTTGATGGATCCTCAGACCTATAGGAAAGGTAAGGGGCCTCTAGTCGAACCATCTAGGGAAGAGATTCTCGAGGCATGTCGCCGTGCTCTCGACGGAATTTCCATACCTGGTTGTTCGAGACTGTTGGTCCGTCCCCTGGCGGGGTCCCCTCGGGCGAGGTTCCTCTAGGTGAGGCTCCCTCGGGCGAGGTCCCCTCAGGTGAGGTTCCTCCTCCCATAGATAGGGCCGCCTCCCCGACTCCTAGGTTTCACCTCCCCCGTCACATTCGGTATCTCCCTCTAGACCCAATTCCGCGGGTCCAGGGAGGATATGTTCTGTCCTGAAGGACCATGGCATAAGGAGAATCAGGGTCCAGTATAGCATTCTCGACAGTGTTTGCCTGTCCGCTCCTTGGTATGGCGACAAGGTGACTTGTGGCCGAGGAGGACGAGTTGCCCTTTATGAGGAATTCCTTAATGGTGGGCTCCGCCTCCCTCTCCATCCTTTCTTTTTAAAACTTTTAGATAGATACAACCCGATTCCTGCTCAATTAATCCCAAATTCCATTCGAATTATATACGCGTTCATAGTACTCTGCCATTTTCATGGCGCCCCCGCTCGAGTTTCTCTCTTTCAAGCCTTGTACAAACTTAGGAATTCCTCCGGGAGCGGCTGGTGGAGTTTTGCCTCCCGCCCCAAGAGGGTACTCAAATTGGACTTGCCCTCGAAGATAAAAGGGTGGAAGTCGCGTTTCTTTTATATCCATGGCAAGAGGGTGAAGACATCTTGGAGTTATCTTGATACTAGCCCCAATAAAAACTCCAGCATAGAGGAAAGGACCGAGAACTTTTCAAGGCCCTCCTGTCTTCTGTCATTCCTCCCTATGCAGAGCTGCTGTCGGAGGGCAACCTTCGCGAAGCCTTAGCAGCACCAGTGGCACCCTCACCGAGATCCGGTGAGCGCTACCATCTCCAATCGTTGACCGGAATTTCTTTTCCTCCTCTTATTCTTTGTTTGTTTATTGCGTACATGTTTGTACGTAAGTTTTTGTTGACTTAAGGCTTTTTGTCGTGTTCGTGTTTGTTTTATTGCCTCTGTTTTCTGACCCTTTGCTCCTTTGACGCAGAGATGACGTTTTCTACAGAGTTTTTGTCGAAAACCCTAAAAAAGAAAAGGAAAACCGCTGGGGGCCCAGCGAAGGTTAGGTCCAAGAAGCCTAGGCAGGCAGCGCAGGATGATCCATTGCTGAGCGGAGTGGCTCCGCCTTCCTCCCCTGGGGTTACACTGGCAGGAGGGCCGAGAAAAGGAGATCTCTGTATTGAAGCATTGGTAAAAGAGGTCCCATCAGCCGAAATTCGGGAGGAGCCACCCACGGGGGTTCCCTTGGCTGGGACCCAAGAAGAATTAGCGAGGGAGAGATCTCCATCTCCCCCTGAAGCCGAAGGCAAGGTTGTGCTGGAGGAAAGAGTGGCGACACCTCCGGCTCAAGAAGCCGATGATGATCAGCCTTCGGAAGTCCATTCACCCCAGGAGGGGGCGGAAGTGCCCCCCAGTGAGGATTTTTTCGGTCGGCCACCTGGGGTCAATGCAATGCATCGGGGTTGCCTAGCTGAACGCGTACTTAGTCGCTCTACCCTACCCAACCTTCAGGCCAAACTCCGACATCAACCGTTGGAGAATTCCTTCGATACCTTCTTCACTGCTATTCTTCAGGTAACTCCGTGAGATCCTTGGCTCTCCCCTTTTTTCTTTAGCCTTGGATTGAAGCGATTGGGTCTTATTTGACTCTGGAAAGTCCCTGGGCCTTAACCGCAGAGATGCGTTGCTCTATGGGGACCCTGACTCGAAGGACTTATGGCCAAATTATCATAGTTATTCGCTTGGTGGAATTAACAGAACGGGGCTTACAATCCAAAGGCTTGCTTTTTTTTCTTTCCTTTTATTACGATCGATTTCTTATCTTGCAGGCGTCTAACAGTGCATTTGTCCTTCGGGACACTTGCATCGGGGGCAACCGGAAGCAGAGCTCGCTCGAATTGGATGCTCTCAAGGCTCAAGTGGGTGAGCTAACTCAACAGTTGTCCGAGGCTAAAGCTCGAGAGCTCGCAGTGTCCGGAGCTCTGAAGGCCGCCGAAGAAGAGAGTCAGGCCCTTAAGGCCCAGATTGAAGAAACCGAGAGCAGGGCCCGAGTGGCCAAGGCTAAATTGGCCGAAGCCATGTCGAGGCTAAGGCTTATCGAAGAAAAGTTGGAGACTGCTCTTCTCAGGGCAACCCAGGCTGAAGAGAGGGCGGTCGCTGCAGAAGACAGGGCCGAGTTACTTGAGCTTGAGGCTTGAGCTGCAGAGGAGAGATTGGTCAACGCCGAGGAGCGGCTGACTTCCGTGGAGGGAAAACTGGCTTCCGCTGAAGATGAGGTGAGGGAGACCCTAGCCAAGTTACTCCTCATCGAGGTTCAAACCAAGGAGAGGATAGTGGCTGATCAGGCTGAAGCCATGCTTCGGGTTAGCGCCGCCGATCAGAGGGCCCGGCAAGCCGTGGAGTTTTACAAGGGCTCTACTGAATTCATGGCTGAATGCAGTGAGGCGGCTATTGATGCTTTTGCCAAGGGCTTTGAGAAGATTCTTCAAGTCTACCGGTTGGACAACCTTGACAACATTCAGCCCGTGGAGGAGGATACGGAGGACGAATCGGAGTCCTCAGAGTCTTGATTTTGAGTATCTTTTTCTATCTTGTAATACAGCCAAAGTTGGCTTTTTGTATGACAATACATTAATAGCAAAAGTTTCATTTTTTGGGTAATATCGTGTGTTGCTTCTATGTTTAAACCGATCTTACCAGTTTTTTAATTACTTCGATGTTCGGCAAACTAGCCTTATTCCCTTGAGTACATTTGATAACTTGTTAGCATAATTCTTCCAAGAGTTACACAAGAGACCTCTCGTACCGACTCAAAAGCTCGACTTGGGGCCACCTAGAATCCCAAGTTTAAACCTTCGGGAGTTTCTTGTGTTGGCCCAGGGCGTCTGTGCTCTTTTGGGTCGAATGTTGAAGCCGTTCGAAACCAGCCCAAGGGCCTACTGGGGACCGAACATCGTCGTGGCCGCCTAGGACTAGCCCAAGGGCCGGCTCGGGGCCAAACATCGTCGTGGCCGCCTAGGGCCAGCCCGAGGGGTCCTTTTGGAAATTGCCACAGGGGTTTCTCGCGCCGGCCCGGAAGTTTGACTCGGGGCCGTCTAGAACACAAGACTTGAACCTCTGGAGGTTTCTCGTGCCGGTCTGGGATGTTTGTATCTTTTGGGCCGCCGAGGTCCTTTTGGAAACTGCCATGGGGGTTTCTCGCGCCGGCCCGAGAGTTTGACTCGGGGCCGCCTAGAATACAAGACTTGAACCTTCGGAGGTTTCTCGCGTCGGTCCAGGGTGTCTGTGTCTTTTGGGCCACCGAGGTCCTTTTGGAAACTACCACGAAGGTTTCTCGCGTTGGCCCGAGAGTTTGACTCGGTGCCGCCTAGAACACAAGACTTGAACCTCCGGAGGTTTCTCACGCTGGTCAGGGGTGTCTGTATCTTTTGGGCCGCCGAGGTCCTTTTGGAAACTGCCACAGGGGTTTCTCGCGCCGGCCCGGGAGTTTGACTCGGGGCTGCCTAGAACACAAGACTTGAACCTCCGGAGGTTTCTCGTGCCGGTCTGGGGTGTCTGTGTCTTTTGGGCCGCCGAAGTCCTTTTGGAAATTTCCATGGGAGTTTCTCACGCCGGCTCGGGAGTTTGACTTGGGGCTGCCTAGAACACAAGACTTGAACCTTCGGAGGTTTCTCGTGCCGGTCCGCGGTGTCTGTGTCTTTTGGGCCACGATATCCTTTTGGAAATTGTCACAGGAGTTTCTTGTGCTGGCCTGGGAGTTTGACTCGAGGCCGCCTAGAACACAAGAATTGAACCTCTGGAGGTTTCTCGCACCGGTCCACGGTGTCTGTGTCTTTTGGACCGCCGAGGTCCTTTGGAAACTGCCACGGGGGTTTCTCGTGCCGGCCCAGGAGTTTAACTCGGGGCCACCTAGAACACAAGACTTGAACCTCCGGAGGTTTCTCGCGCTGGTCCGGAGTGTCTATGTCTTTTGGGCCGCCAAGCTCCTTTTGGAAACTGCCACGGGGGTTTCTCGCACTGGCCCGGGAGTTTGACTCGGAGCCGCCTAGAACACAAGACTTGAACCTTTGGAGGTCTCTAGCGCCGGTCCGGGGTGTCTGTATCTTTTGGGCCGCCGAGGTCCTTTCGAAAACTGCCACGGGGGTTTCTCGCGCCGGCCCGGGAGTTTAACTCGGGGCCGCCTAGAACACAAGACTTGAACCTCTAGAGGTCTCTAGCGCCGGTCCGGGGTGTCTGTATCTTTTGGGCCGCCGAGGTCCTTTTGAAAACTGCCACGGGAGTTTCTCGCGTTGGCCCAAAAGTTTGACTCGAGGCCGCCTAGAACACAAGACTTGAACCTCTGGAGGTTTCTCGTGCCGGTCCGGGGTGTCTGTGTCTTTTGGGCCGCCGAGGTCCTTTTAAAAACTGCCACGGGGGTTTCTCGCGCCAGCCCGGGAGTTTAACTCAGGGTCTCCTAGAACACAAGACTTGAACCTCCGGAGGTTTCTCGCGCTGGTTTGGGGTGTCTGTGTGTTTTGGGCCATCGAGGTCCTTTTGAAAAACTGCCATGGGGATTTCTCGCGCTGGCCCGAGAGTTTGACACGGGGCCACCTAGAACACAAGACTTGAACCTCTGGAGGTTTCTCGCGTCGGTCCGGGGTGTCTGTGTCTTTTCGGCCGTTGAGGTCCTTTTGAAAACTGCCACGGGGGTTTCTTGCGCTAGCCCGGGAGTTTGACTCGGGGCCGCCTAGAACATAAGACTTGGACCTCTGGAGGTTTCTCACGCCGGTCCGAGGTGTTTGTGTCTTTTGGGCCGCCGAGGTCACAATATTTATTTGAACAATAGAATTTAAAAACTATTTTTATAATCATTTGTCTAATACATTTATCATTGGTAATATCGACGAAGATTACCGGCATTCCAAGTGCGTGGAATCGGTCGTCCGTCCATCCCTTCCAGTTTGTAGGCTCCTTGTGAGAGCGTTTTCACAACTCGATATGGTCCTTTCCAGTTTGGCGACAATTTGCTTCCTTCAGTTGGTTTGGACACTTCAGCTTTTCTAAGGACCAGGTCTTCAGGGCGGAATGTCTTGGGACGTACCTGGGCATTGTAGTATTTCTTGGCTCGCTGGCGGAAAGTGGCCATCCTAAGCCGTGCAAGATCTTAGGTTTTGTCGATGAAGTCCAGGTTAGCCCTCAGTTGATCGGGGTTTTCATCTTCCTTATATTCCTTTACTCGGGAGCTAGGAAGGTCAATTTCTACCAGGATGATCGCTTCAGATCCGAAGACGAGGCTGAAGGGAGTCTCTCTTGTAGGAGCCTTGAGTGGTGTGATACGCCCATAATACACTTGGAAGTTCTTCTACCCATCTGCCCTTGGACTCGTCCATGGGTTCGGAGTCCTCAAAGGATAGTACGATTCATAACTTCTGCCTTTCCATTAGATTGCGGGTGCTCGACAAAAGTGAACCTGTGGCAAATGCCTAACTCGGCACAGAAAACCCTGAATGCTGAATTGTCAAACTGGCAACCATTGTCGGAAATCACAGTATGAGGTAAGCCAAACCGACAAATAATAGATTTCTAAAAGAATGCCCTTGCCTTGTCTTCAGTGATTTTAGCTAATGCCTCGACCTCGACCCATTTAGTAAAATAGTCGATGGCCAATAATAAGAATTTTCGCTGTCCTGCAGCTGGGGGGAAAGGCCCGAGTATATCCATTCCCTACTTAGCGAAGGGCCAGGGGGCGAAAATTGGACTTAATTGTGAGGCCGGCAGTCGTTGGATGCTCGAGTGCCGTTGACAGCTATCGCACCTTCGAACCAACTCATTGGCATCCTGGCGCATGGTAAGCCAGTAATACCCTTGGCGGAGAGCCTTATATGCTAGAGACCTGCCCCCCACATGACTCCCACATATGCCTTCATGGATCTCTCTAAGAACATAATCAACATCCGCCGAACCTATGCACTTAAGAAGAGGATGAGAGAAAGATTTCTTGTACAGGCGACCTTCTAACAACACGAACTTGGCCGACCTTCTCTTGAGCAGCCTAGCTTCTGCAGAGTTGGTGGGGAGAGTACCATTAGTGAGATAATGAATGTAAGCATCCATCCAAGTCGGCTCCTACATGATTGATACAACTTCTTCTGCAGAATCGATACTTGGACTCTCCAGACGCTCGACGTACTCTCTTTCTAGGCAGTCATCCACCAAAGTGGCCAACTTTGATAATGTGTCTGCTCTAGCATTCTCCCCTCTTGGAATATAACTGATGGTGAAATAAGCCAGTAAGGAGACTAACGTCTTAACTTTGCTCAAATATCGTGACATGATAGGGTCACGAGCCTCGAACTCTCCAGTGATGTGTTCGGAGACGAGCTGAGAGTCAGTGAAGGCTCGAAGATGCTTTACTCCCAACTTGCGAGCAAGTTTGATCTCGGCCAATAGGGCCTCGTACTCAGCTTGATTGTTGGTGGCCTTGAAAAGAAAACGAAGGGCATACCCGAAAGCCATTCCCTCCGGGCTCATCAAGATGAGGCCCGCTCCACTTCCCTGGGAATTGGAGGCACCATCGACATGAAGAATCTGGGCCTCCGCTAAATCCTCCTTAGCCACGGAGCGTTTCTCAGGGACATCATTGTCTTGCTCATCTGTCCAAGTGCATTCTACCAAGAAATCTGCTAGCACTTGGGATTTAAGGGCATGACGGGCCCGAAATGAAAGGTCGAACTCCCCCAACTTGACAGCCCATTTTGCTAGGCAACATGAGGTATTGGGTCGAGCCAGTATAGATCTGAGAGGCTAGTCTGTAAGCACTGCTATCGGGTGTGCTTGGAAATATGGCCGGAGGCATTGAGCAGAGACGACCAGGGCAAAGATAATCTTCTCCATCCGAGAATATCAAATTTTCGCATCATGAAGCACCTTGCTAGTGTAATAGATAGACTTTTGCACTCTATCTTGGTCGAGTCAGAGTAAAACAGAGCTGACCACCTCTGGAGTAGCAGCCAGATAAACAAAAAGTTGTTTTACCTCTTCAGGCTTGGATAGTAATGGTGGAGTAGACAAGAAGACCTTTAACTCTTCAAAGGCTCTCCGACAGCTGTCTGTCCACTCGAAACCGTCGACTTTGCACAAAGCTTTAAAGAAAGGTAAGCACCTTTCTACCGATCTAGATAGAAACCGGCTTAGAGTAGCTATTCTTCCAGTGAGTCGTTGCACCTCCTTCTTGTTGGCTGGCCACCGCATATCGAGAATAGCCTGGATCTTCTCTGGATTTCCTCGATTCCCCGCTGGGTCACTAGGAAGCCCAGAAACTTCCCTGCAGTAACGCCAAAGGCGCACTTGTGGGGATTAAGCTTGATCTGATGGCTTCGAAGATTGTTGAATGTTTCTTCTAAGTCGACGACGTGGTTGGCGATGTGGGTGCTCTTAGTCAGCATATCATCCACATATACCTCCATATTACGCCCGATCTAGTCCTTAAAGACCTTATTCATCAACCTATGATAAGTGGCTCCAATGTTCTTTAATCCAAAGGGCATCACTTTGTAGCAGTAAATGCCTTTCTCCGTAATAAAAAAAGTATTTTCCTCATCTGCCAGGTCCATCTTTATTTGGTTATAGCCAGAGAAGGCATCCATAAAACTCAGGAGCTCATGTCCGGAGGTGGAGTCCACTAGCTGATTGATCCGTGGTAGAGGAAAACTGTCTTTGGGACATGCCTTGTTAAGATAAGTGAAGTCGATGCAGATCTGCCAACTTCCACTCGTCTTCTGGACCATAACCACATTCGCCAACCAACTTGGGTACTGAGCTTCCCGAATGTGGCCGACGACCAAAAGTTTATTGACTTCCTCATCTATGGCCCTCTGCCGCTTGGGGGCGAAGCTTCTCTTCTTTTGGCGAACATGCCGACACTTGGTATCAATGTTGAGCTTATGGGTTATCACCTTCAGTGGAATACCAGGCATGTCCGAGGCGGTCCATACAAAAATATTGAGTTAGCCCATAAAAAGGTATGGAGTTCATTCTTTACTTCCAAAGGAAGAAGCTCACCAATTTGCACAGTCTTTGCAGGATCGTCTCCCAATGGGTAAGATAGTAGTCGTTCAGCCGATTCTCCTCTTCTTCAGACTCTCTAGGGTCGAATAACACCGGGGTAGAGGGAGCCACCATCTCCTGAGGACTAGGAGCCATGTGATAGCATAACTGTGCAAGGTTCTGCTCCCCGTACATCTCTCTGACTCCTTGATTAGTTGGGAACCTCACCAATCGGCGCCTGGTGGAGATGATTGCGTCCAAGAGGTTCAAACCCGGACGACCAAGAATAGCATTATTGGCCAATGGCACCCGGGCCATCAGGAACCTCATTAGGACCGTGCTTTAACGGGACGGCGATCCCGCTGTGACTGGCAAGGTAATCTCGCCCTCCACCTTGATAGAATCTCCCATGGAGACGATTATGCTATCATCATTTGGGTGATTCCCTCCCCCCAATTCTCTTTCTAAATAGGGATTTACATCTTCTACCCCCTCCTCGCCCCTGTGTCTTTTGGTTGATGAAGCTGCCCCCCACGAAAGCATCCCTACCGTCCGCTCCGTTGGAGTGTTGTCGACGCCAGCTTGAGCAGGTGGGGGCCCCATCAAAGGCGGGATAGTCGGAGCTCCCTTCTTGATGAACTTTCCAAGGTAGCCCCATTGAATGAGCTCTTCAATGGCACGTTTCAAATTGCGGCACTCATCGGTATCGTGGCCGTAGTCTCTATGAAAATGGTAGTAACGGCTCCGGTCGCGGGCGGCACCTGCCTTTAGCAGAGGGGGGGCGCTGGAGATAGGGCTCACCTTCAATTTTCATGAGAATATGATATCTTGGGGCGAGGAGAGGGGTATAACTCCCTTCTTCAGTAGACAGATTCTGGCACCGATTATCTGGCCGGCTCAGAGGTTCGGGCTTCTTAGGGGGAAATCTGCTTGGCATCTCTCGAACTGGCTTCTTGCTGGCCACTCGATCAGCATCCCTCCGAGTATGATCGGCCTCGTCAGCACGGATATACTTGTACGCCCGATCCAAGAGCTCAGCGTAGGAGCTAGGCGGCCTCTTGTCTAGGGAATAAGTTAAGCGAGAGGGGCGAAGCCCCCGTTTCAGGGCCAAAATGGCCACAACATCATCTAAATGATATACCTCCAGGGCTGCAGCTTTAAATCGAGCTATGAAATCTTTTAGGAGCTTGCCCTTCTTTTGCTGGATAGAGAAAAGGCTATCTGTGACTCGAGGGATTTTGCGGCAGGCATCGAACTGTGCCAAAAAGGCCTTCTCCAACTGCTGAAAATAATAGATGCTACGCTGGAGCAGCCTGGAATACCAGGCACGGGCGGCCTTCCGGAGAGTAGCAGAGAAGGCAATACATAACAAGGCATCCGTGGCTCCTTGGACTTGTATAAGAGATTTATAGCTTTCCAGATGGTCCAATGGGTCTGTGGTACCATCATATGGATCTAGCTGGGGAAGACAGAATCGGTGGGGGATGCGCTCTTCCATGATTCAGCAGGTGAGGGGAGGGGCGTGAATCATATTCCACCCCAAATGATCATGAAACTTTTGACTGAGCTCCTCCAAATGCCTGTTCTGCTCCTCCAAGCGTCTTTCCATCTGATTATTGATATCCTCATCTGTAGATTCAGACGAAGAAGAGGTAGAATATCGGGGCTGATGACGATATGAGCTTCGGGGTTCCTTCCCTCGCCGATGTTCATGACTACCAGAGTGGAGAGTAGGAGACCGAGACCTCTTGAGGCTTTCCCGAAGATGATGTTTGGATGAGACTTGGTGATGAGGATGCTCCTTCTGGGAGGACCTTCTGTGTGCGAACTGCTGACTAGCCAGGGTAGCAATCTGTGGTGGTGCAGGAAGTCCAGCTTATCGATGAGCAGGTTGCTGTTCTTGCAACTCGCGGACCACCTCAATGAGGGTTTGAATCTTTTGAGTGAGGTTAGCCAGCTGCTCATGAGGAGCAGCTAATATTGAGGGTGATGAAGAGGTAGGGAAGTTGGCTTCTAATGGGTCCGCTCGGAAGGGATGCCCCCCAGTGGAGTCAAAGGAGGCTTCCTAGACATATGTTGGTTCAATCAAATTTGCTGGTGCCTGTTGGCTGGCCTTCGAGCCGCCCCCTACCTGGCGCGCCAATCTGTTGATGCCTGGTCGCTTTGAGCTAGCGTCCTTGAGCGTTAGTTGTCACTCCAGGGATGCACCAGGATCACTCCTTCATCTCCAGAATCCTACAAGAAGTCCCGTAACTGGAGATTCCAGCTAGGGCCCTCTGATGCCCAAGTTAGCAATCAGGAACACAGCAGTAGTTTTTGAGAAGAAGAGATGTGTGTGGAAGGAGTAGGTTGTTTCAGGCTTTAGAAAAATCCTGCCTTCTGTTTGTTCTTACCTTCCTTTTATCGACCTCTCCCTCTGCTAAGGTTCAAATGTCATGACGTATTAGCACTCTTACAGATAGAATGTCAGAAATAGTCGGATTGGATCTGCATCCATTGTTCCGACATCATTAGTGTTTTTCTAGGAATAATCGACTTTTGATGCTTATTTAGCCAGAGTCATTAAATTCTATTGATGACTTTTTGGGCCTCAGTGGCTTTTCTGACTCGAAGTGATCGGTATTTATGACAGGTAATCGCCTTTTGATGCTTATTTAGCTAGAGTCATTAAATTCTATTGATGACTTTTTGGGCCTTAGTGGCTTTTTTGACTCAAAGTGACCGGTACTTTATGGCAGGTAATTGCCTTTTGATGCTTATTTAGCCATAGTCATTAAATTCTGTTAATGACTTTTTGGGTCTCAATGGCTTTTCTGACTCGAAGTGATCGGTACTTTATGGTAGGTAATTGCCTTTTGATGCTTATTTAGCCAAAGTCATTAAATTCTGGGATCCTCTAGGGAAGATGCAAGAACTAACGTTTCTTACTTTGTTAGATCTGTGAAGTCTTGGAAGAAAGTCCTCGCTCAAGACTGGTCCTGGAGCTGCCTAGAGGCTTATTCTTGGCGAGGCCACCTAGGACTGGCCCTGGTGCCGTCTAGGGACCTGCCACAATCGAGGCCGCCTAGGACAGGCCCTAGGGCCGTCTAAGGGTCTGCCACCATCGAGGCCGCCTAGGACTGGCCTTGGGACCATCTAGGGGCCTATTGCCGGCTAGGCCGCCTAGGGCTGGCCCTGGGGCCGTCTAGGGGCCTGCCACCGTCGAGGCTGCCTAGGATTGGCCCTGGGGCCGTCTAGGGGCCTATTGCCGGCGAGGTCGCCTAGGGCTGGCCCTGGGGCCGTCTAAGGGCTTGCCATCGTCGAGAACGCCTAGGACTAGCCCTGGGGCCGTTTAGGGGCTTGCCACCGTTGAGGCCGCCTAGGATTGGCCCTAAGGCCGTCTGGGCGGTCTGCTGCCGTCGAGACTGCTTAGGATTGGCCCTGGGGCTGTCTAGGGGCCTATAGCCGACGAGGCCGCCTAGGACTGGCCCTGGGGCCATTTAGGGGCCTGCCGTCGTCGAGGCCGTCTAGGACAGGCCCTGGGGTCGTCTAGGGGCCTGCTGCCGTCAAGACCGTCTAGGACAGGCCCTGGGGCCATCTAGGGGCCTGCCGCATGGTTTCTACTAACCCCTTTGGGCCGATCAGGCCGCCTAGGATTGGCCCTGGGGCCGTCTAGGAGCCTGTCACGTGGTTTCTACGAATCCCCTTGGGTCGAACACTCTTTTATCAGGTGGCTTTTACTGGCCACGTCACTATCCATCCTTTTTTTCACCTAGCTGGGGATTGACGTGGACCTTGTAGGCAGGTCAACCGATGCTTTTTTATAATTTTTTAGAAAAATAGGATGAAATCAGAGACTTAAATAGTAAGGGCATCACGGTCGTTTTATTTCTATAATAGGCTGATCCAGCTACTGGTAGTTTAAGCTTTCTCACCCTTCTCTCTCTCTCTCTCTCTCTCTCTCTCACACACACACACACACACGCACACACACACACGCGCATCTTTCATCTTCTAAATCTCTATCGCTTGTCCCTCTCTCTCTCCCCCTATCCTCATTTGTTGCCCTTCTCTCCTGCGAGCCCTCTCCGGCCTTCTCTCCCATCATCCTTGGCCGACGTCGACTCCTCTCTGATCACCATCATCAACCCATCGGTTCCTCTCCATTCATCATCAGTCCTTTCCCAAAGGCTACGCTGTTGCAGCTCTAACTATCAACTGATCGAGATAGATGGACTGACACAACAACAGATATATGGTTTTTATTTTATTTTTTGCCATACTTTGCATAATTGGTTGGAATCGATTGCCAATGAACCATCAGCACCTGTTAAAAAAAGATCAGATGGTTGAAAATTTTTGACTTAAAGAAACAGCAGGAGCACTCTAGCAAGTAGCAACTGCAGGAGAACCTTTAATTGTAGGGACTAGATTTACAAAGAAGCTTCAAGTATTCCCAAAGATGAGGCAAAAAAGGCTTGAAAGCAGACGGGTTACAGATGACTGGGTTGGGGGGTGACATCATGGCTGCAATAATACGGAGGAAAGAGCCAAGTAGAAGAAAGAGATAGGTGGAGAATTTCAATGGCAGCGCCTTGCACTGCTCAACTTCCTTCATGAAATTTTGGTGCGTAGTAGCATAAGGTACAACTAAATTTGCCTCTCATTATCACAGGAAGGACCAGATTAACATGCTAAATTTTTATCGATCCTGATGGACCTATTCAGAGCCCCACATTGTTCCATAGGCTTGAAGGCAATTTGCTTAGAGGGCAGTGAGATTGGACAACAATTAACTGCACACCTCCAAGTTCTTTGACAGCAGAGTCAATGCATGGGTTTTAATGTTAACAGATTGAACCCATAATTTAGTTTGTCTGTATTGCCACTCTAAGTTGATAAGAATCGAAAGATACTTAGCTGATTAGTTTAGTCATAGTATAGATGGGAAAAAGAAAAAAAAACAAAAAACTGGCAAAAGTTCTAAGTTGATAACGGTTGAGGTAAATGAGGTTCATGGATCACGATGGAGAGCCTACAAGCCACAATAAATTTGCAGGCAGTGGGAATATCAGGACTCATGAGCCGCTAATTGGTGTATCTTGTAGAAATTTATCCATGCCTATCTTCTCACACGAATATATAGGAAACCAAATGTTATCATCCTTATTTCTTTTACCATGGCCTTTAGAAAAGAGATATGATGCATAAAATTTAAACGCTAGTTGAGCCATGCATGTTTATCCAACTTTTTAGTTGGCATGAAGAAGTTTGTTTGTGCACTTCTTTTTTTAATGTATTTTGATGCTGCACAATGTAATCTGATTAGCATTTAATTCTTGGAGTAAAATTAGAAATAATAATTAGCTTCTCAATTAGAGCATCACTTATTATTTCTCTTTTCTCTGAAAGAATAAAATCCATTTATTTTTCTACCAGGAGCATAGAATCTAAGCAAATAGAGTGTAATATTTTAATATTACATTAAACTCCATATAAACTAAGAAAATACAGAGTTATTAAAACTAAACATGGAAATTTAAGTATCTCAAACTTCTCATTCCTAATTAATTAGAGCTTGCTAAATTACATACATTCTTTTAGGTTGAGAGCTAGCTATGTTGTTACTGCACATTTGGGAACTTTGATCACCTGAAGGCGAGAGTCCGACTAGAGAACTCAACCATGCTCTCTGAGTTCTCTGCAAGAGCATACAGTAACCTTGGAACAGGAGGAATGTCAACTTTGATGACACCCTCTAAAATTTGAACAACATGTCCCATGGATGGCCGGCGAGACTCATTATCCTGAATGCACCAACAAGCAACCTTACAGGCTCGATCAAGCTCTTCGAGGTCAGCATCACCATTCAGCTTCTGATCCAAAAGGCTAAGAACATCACCTTGGATGACTTTAGTAGCAGCCGACATGGGGAAATAGGCATTCTTTCCCTCTTCTGATTGCTCTGCATTTCTCCTGCCCGATATGATCTCTAAAAGCATCATCCCATAGCTATAAACATCAACTTTGGAAGTGATAGGCATGCCAGAGATCCATTCTGGTGCAAGATAGCCTATGGTTCCTCTGAATGTCGTCAAAACTCTACTGAAGTCGCGGCCCATGAGCTTTGCAAGGCCAAAATCCGACACCTTTGGAACAAATGAGGCATCTAAGAGTATATTTTCTGGTTTAATGTCGCAGTGTATGATGCAGTCCCTGCATTTCTCATGGAGGTAAATTAATCCTCTAGCAGCTCCAAGCGCAATCTGGTACCTCGTTTTCCAATCCAAAACCATGGAATCATTGCTCCGAAAAAGCTTAGCATCAAGAGAACCATTTGGCATGTAATCATAGACCAGCAACTTCTTAGTCCCTTCAGAACAGAATCCACGAAGGCGAACCAGGTTAACATGCTGAAGTTTTCCAATGGTGCTCACCTCGGTTCTGAATTGCTTCTCCCCCTGGCGAAGACCTTCGAGCTTCTTCACAGCAACGGCAGTGGAGTCAGGTAGCTGTCCCTTGAAGACAGAGCCAAACCCTCCTCCCCCTATCTTCTCAGAGAAGTTTTTGGTTATTTTCTGCAAGTCACCATATCTAAACATCACCAAATTATTCTCCATCGCCTTTGTAGTACCAATCATTCGTCTCTGTTGGTATCTGCAAACCAGCATGAGAGCAATTGCAGATAGAACGATGCCCACCACCGTTCCCACCACAGCAGTAAGCAAACGATTCTTGGTTTTGGATTTTGGCAGCTCTGAAGCAGCTAGACGGATGTATAGCGTCTCTCCAGCCGATCCATCTGATTTTTTTACTAAATTAAGTAATTTTCCATACCATACTGTACATCTATTACTATAAGAATAAGCAGTACAGGAGCAATTGTTCAAGCAAGCTAATTCACAATCTTTAATTGTAGCAACTTCCAAAATATGGGGACCATCCGGTAATACCATATCAGACAGCGTAAAGAACTTGTCTCTGTCACCATGATTGGAGCTATTAGTGCCACACTGCAGAAGAGGAGTGTTTCTCACACAACCTTGGCTGTGATCACCCAAATCCCAGTTGCTTGGAGAGGCCTCACTGAAGCCCTTCACACAGCTGCAGAAGGGAAAGCTCAACTCACTGCAGCTGCCAAAAGGACCGCAGAGAGCATAAACATCACACTGCTCTTTTGGTATAGAAGCCGGAAAGGTCCACTTCTGTACGTCTTTCACCCAGATCAAATGCATCATTTGCCCCGAGATATTCATGACGGCCCTCACAATCATCTCTTCATCCTTAAGATGATAGGTGTAGTAGTTCACCGTTGCATTGGAGACATACTCAAATGAATACTGTTGTAGGATCCGGTTATCTGCCATCTCCGGAGCATTTGGAAACGCGCGGCCATTCCATTCCCCAGTTGAATAATACCGCCTGGTTCCGTTCCACGCTAAATACAAGCTAGTGCTATTGGGGTCTACCTCGAAGGAGAAGATCCCAGGGGAAGGGTCATCAGAGTTCTTCCAGGAGGTGAGGCCCTGCCTCTCTCCAGTCACCTTGTTCGTTCCGATTTTGGCTCCGGGGAGCAATGTGTCGGTTGGGTGGTCAAAGCTCTGCCAGAAGATTTTGGATGGATCAGAGCCATCTATAAGAACAAGGTTTCCAGTGTCCATGATAACAGCAGTTGTGGTGTTGGATTCTATGGTGGTTTGATTGGTGGACCAGACTTGGTTCTTGAACTGGTTAACGAGGACTAGGTTGCCATCATCAGAGATTTTGAGCTCTGATGAGGTTGGGTCAGAGATGGGTGCATCTCTGTTTGCCACCCAAACTGGAGTGACCTGTGAGACCTTCTTGAACCAAATGGCTATGTAGTGCTTATTGGAGGATTTGTCACCCGGTTGGAAGAAGCCCAACTCAAATTTGGCACCTTGGGAGATTATGGTCTGGTTTCCCGAGAGAGAATGATTCAATGAGATGGAACTGGCAGCGAAAGAGAGAGGGGAGTTAAGGAAGCTGAAGAAGAAAAAGAGGAAAGGAAAGAGCAGAAGGTGGTTCATGGCTGCTCGAACTGCTTAGCAGAAGAAGAGGAAGGCTATGTCTGCAATAATATGGAGGAAAGACTTGGCAGAGCCGAGTAGAAGAAAGAGATTAATTAGGCGGAGAATTTCAATGCAACGCCTCAGGCTTGCACGATTCAACTTCGTTACAAAAGTTTGACCATGTGGTATGACTAAATTTGCTTCTCATCCTCCGTCCGTTAGCGTGGAAGAATTCTTAGCAATTAAGCACTCATCTATTATTATTTGTTCTTACCCGTTGTCACGCTTCAAAATACCGCACAGCCCCCTTGGATCTTACGAAGCACCACCGCTTCACAAACCCGTCAGCTCCGTTGATCCCACGAAGACGTAGAACCCTCAGCGCCCGGGTCTCTCACGCGGAACTTCCTGGGAGCCCGTCCGGTTCGTGGGAGTGGAACACCACACGCGAGCGTTCCCCAGGCTCTTCTTCTGGTTGCGTTGACTTCCACCACCCCCTCCTCAACGTGAGGATTTGGGCTGGTTGCGTTGACTTCCACGTACCCCTCCTCAACGTACGTGAGGACTTGGAAAGCGTCTACCCCTCCTCAACAGTGAGGACTTGGGACAACCCGCGATGCGTGAATCTGGACGCTGTGAAGCACCGCAACGTGAGGTTCCTTGGAGGCGTGCGAACGCGTGGATGACCACGCGTATGGCGACCGAGAACAGAGAGAAGAGTAGGAAGGAAGAGGAAGAAGATAAAGCTGCGGTGAAAGAGGATTGAAAGAAAAAATTTTATTTTATATTTATTCAAACCATAAAATTTAAATTTAAATACATGCCCAAATGGGCTTGGCTTAAACTCAATAAAAACTTTTATGAATTAACTCAATGAGATTAAAAGAATCTTCAAGCCCATGTACGCATGTGACTTGATTAATCCTAACCCTTGGATTCATACCCAACTCAATACAAGTTAGTCCAACTTGAGCCTTAATAGACCACACCATGCCTAACAATCTCCACTTTGATGCTTCAAGGCCTCATAACATCCGTCGTGTCCATCAGCTGCATTAACAAGAAGCTATTGCATGAAAGACCTTAGTCAATGCATATGCTGGGTTCTCTTTGGTATGTACTTTCACTAACTCCACTTTATCTTTTCCATCAACTCTATGTAATCGATGCATTCATTCTAAGAGTATCCTCCAGCTACTACTCTTGCCTTGTACTTGATATCTCCTTGCTCTAAATGTTCTTTCTTGTGCTGATAAACCCATTTGCAACCAATGAATTTTTTTCCTTGTGACAACTGGACCAACTACGACGTGTCATTCTTATGGAGAGACTGTATCTCCTCTAACATAGCCTGTATCTCCTCTACCATAGCCTAGACCCACCTATCTCTATCTTGGCTGTCCTGGCTCTCCATAGCCTCTTGATAGGTGTAAGGGTCTTCATTCACTATCACTAGGGCATATGACAATGAATCCTCGAAGTCATATCGAACTGGTGGTCGCACGTTCCTTTTGGGCCTGTACAGTGCGATCCCAGTATCAGTTCCCTGTCCGACTGCATCCTGCTAAGTCCTCTGCCCAGCTATATCCTGTTGAACTCCTTGGCTTCTGTCCCCTCTGTCAGTACTCTTCACCTAAATTTCAAATCCTCTTAATCCACTAGCAAATAGCACAATTATGTCTGACTAGTGTTGCTTTGTTGCACCTCCTGCAGCCCCTGCTGTGCATCTATATCACCTCTCCTTTAGATGATCGAGCTCTCATCGAAGGTCACATCCCTGCTGATGACAACCTTCTTTTCCAAGGGGTCCCACAGCCGATACCCCTTGATTCCACACAGGTAGCTCAGAAACACCCTCAGATGGTTTAAGTTTGTCTTTCCTTCAAACCATATATCCTTTGAAATACCTCCAACCAACCTGATATGCGGTGACTGATTGACCAAGTAGCTAGCTACATCTACTGCGTCAACCCAGAACATCTTTGGAAGCCTTACTTGTAGTCTCAAGCATCTTACTTTTTTCAATAGTGTTCTGTTCATCCTCTTAGCCACCCCATTCTGTTGAGAAGTTTTCATCACTAAGAAGTGCCTTTTGATATCCCACTCCTAACAAAAACCTTGAAACTCCCTGCTTGTATATTCTCCGCCATTGTCTGACCTCAGATATTTCAAACTCCTTCCCTGCTCCTTCTCCACCTCATCCTTCCAGATTTTGAACTTGGTGAAGACTTCTGATTTCTCCTTCATGAAGTAGACCTACAGTTTCCTTAAGAAATCATCTATCATGGTCAAGAAGTATCTGGTACCATTCCTTATAGAAACTAGGGCTAGTCTCCAGATATCTGTGTGTACTAACTCCAGGCGTTCTGCACTCCTAACTGTGCTGACTGAGTACTACACTCTCTTTTTCTTCCCCATCTGATATGCTCACAGATCTCCATTACTCCACCACTCAAGTCTGGAAGCAACCCTCTCTTACTCAGTTCTTTCATCTCTTGTCTCCCATGTGGCCTAGGCGGTAATGCCATATCCTATACACATTCCGAGAATCTTATTCCATAGCTGCTACCTCAGATCTTCTGATCACCACAGAGCCCTTCAATCTGTATATGTTGTTCTCCAACTTTCTACCTCTCATCACCACCATAGCTCCATTGGAGATGTTCAGAACTCCACTCTTGGCGTGACTGCTGAAGCTATATCCAGTCTGCTTTAGGTACCCCAGTGACATCAGATTCTTCTTGATATGGGACATGATTCATGTTGGTAAGAGTGCGCACCATGCCATCAAATATCCTCACCTTCACTATGCCAATCTCTACTACCTTGCAAGAGTGATCATCTTCAAGAGTCGCACTCTCCTCATAAACCTTTGTGTAAGTGCTGAATCACAACCGATTGGGAGTATAATGATGAGAACAAGCTGAATCCAAGGTCCACATCTCTGTGTTGTGCCTGTGACCATATGATATCACCAAGAGATCATCCTCCACCTTCTGGTTTACAACTGTACTCACATACTTAGATCCTCCCTTTCTCCCTTTTGATTTTTCTCTTAGGATGATCTCATTTGAAATTTCCTACCTCACCACACTTGTAGCACTTAGTCTCTCTCTTATCTGTTTTGGATTTTGACCATTTCCTAAGCCTACTCTTGTCCCTGCCTCTGCTTGACCCTTCCCCTACTGATAGACTCTCCTAGGGAATACCTTCCTTGGTCATCTTCTTCTTCTGCTCATTCATCCGAAGCACCGAGACAATATCTTTATAGAACAATATTATCTTCCAGTAGAGTAGTGTCTTACCAATAAGTCATATAATGTGGGTAGTAAACACAAGTAAAAGTGTATTGTCTTCCTCCTCAATCTTGACCCCGATATTCAGTAATTCATTGCTTATCTGATCGAACAAATGGATGTGGTCTTCTGCCATCCGAAGACTGTAGACACTTCTTCAATATCAACTTATTGCACATGTTCCTATAGATGCTATACAACTTCGTCCATAGTCCCTTCGGGGTTTTCTCCTCCAACACAGAATAGAGGGCTGAATCTGCTAGACATCATCTGATCATTGAACATGCTTTCTTCTTCAATAATATCCATTGTTTATCTGTCATCCCATCTGGCATTTCCTTCAAAAGCCAGATGTAAACCTTGCTGCACAAGAAGGTCTTCTACCTCTACTTTTCTTATCGAGAAACTTTTCTTTCCATCAAACTTCTTAAAATCTATTTTTATGTTACTACCCATGACTAAATTTTAATAAAAAATAGTACAAAAAATTTTAAAATTTTGAGAGGTATCTTGATGAAGACTTGCTCAAAATTTTCAACCCTTTGAAAATCTCTAAATTACACATTTCTGAATCAGACTTTGATATCAACTATTGAGATTAGTGGTTAAACAGTGAGATCCTTGCTAAGAAATATTATGAGCTTTTACCATTTGTTATCTGGTTATCAGATTAATGCAATAATAAGTTATTTGTTTTTGAACCCCTTAATCACAGGTTTAAAATACCGCACAACCCCCTTGGATCTTACGAAAGCACCACAGATGCTTCACAAACCCGTATGCTCCGTCCACTCCATGGATCCCACCGCGCGATTATTCCGCGAAGACGGAGAACCCTCAGCGCCCTGGTCTGCCATGCAGAACTTCTTGGGAGCCCGTCCAGATCATGGGAATGGAATAGGAGCAGTGTTTTGAAAATTAGATCGGATCGGCTGGTCCAACCGGGAATCGATCATCAGTCCGGTCTGATTTTATTATTAAAGTTGACTTTTATATGATCCGGTAAAAATTAAAAAAACCCATTGAATCGATTGAATTTCAACCGATCCAATTTGATTTTTAAATTTTTTAATTTTTTATTTAAATTATATTTAAATTATTATTTTATATAATTTTATAAATTTAATTATAATGTTATTTGATCCGATTAAATTGATTCATTTGATCGAATCGATTGACATGCGAGTCAAATGATAAACTGGTTGGATTTTCAAAACATTGAACAGGAGGCTTCCCCACACGCGAGCGTTCCCCAGGCTTTTTTTTCTGGTTGCGTTGACTTCCACCTACCCACTCAACGCGAGGATTTGCCTACGCCTCCGCAACGTGAGTTCCACCTACCCCTCCGCAACGTGAGGATTTGGGCTGGTTGCGTTGACTTCCGCCTACCCGTCCGAAGGCGTCTACGGTCTTCCCTTCCTCAACGGTGAGGACTTGGGACACCCCGTGACGCGTGAATCTGGAAGCTGTGAAGCACCGCAACGTGAGGTTCCATGGAGGCGTGCGAACGCGTGGATGACCAAGTATGGCGACCAAGAAGAGGAGGAAGAGGATAAAGCTTCGGTGGGAGAGGATTGAAAGAAAAAAAATTATTTTTTATTTATTTAAATTTTAAAAAATTAAGGTTTAAATATATGTTCAAATAGATTTGACTCAAACTTAGACTTAACAAAAATTTTCATAAACTAATCCAATAATATTAAAATAATCTCTAAGTCCGTGTATACTCATGATTAAATTTAATTTAAACCTTTGAATCAATTAGCCCAACTTGGGCACACCAGGCCCAACAATATATATTGGTCCTAAAACATGCGACAAACCCTTATTAGAGGAAACTATATATTCTAGCTAGTTCATAGCAGTTGGAAGAAAACACCTGCCACAACCAGGAACCTCTGTTGAAGTGTGCATCCACTGGGATTGTTACCATAATTCTTTAAGCCAAATGTAGCTTAATCCTCTACCAAGACAACAAAGTCAATGCATGAGTTTTAATGTTAACAGATTGTAGCAGTAAATACTTGGCTGATAAGTTTAGTTGTGGTCAAAAAAAAAAAAAAAAGCCAAAAGATGTAAGCTGGTAAAAGTCAAGGTAAATGAGGTTGATGGATTATATTGGAGAGCCTACAAGCTACAATAAATTTGCCGGCAGTAGCTAGGAATATCGTGACTTATGAATTGCTAATCAGTATATATTGTAGATATCTGTTCATGCTTATCCTCTCACATGAATATATATGAAACCAGATATTAATTAAGATAATGGTATCGTATTTATTTTTTAAGGAAAAATATAACTTTGAACTTCGAATATTCACTCAAATTTCATTTTGGTTCTCCAATTAACTTTCTGTTGTTAGAGTTTAGTCCCCCATATTTTTTAAGAATGATGCATGCATTTTTAGCGTTGCATTATATGGATCAATTAAAATTCATGACATAGCTAACATATCTTATTATCAACTAGTCCATATATTCGCATGCATCAACTATTCCATCTGTTGCTGCCAGATCACTTTTCAAGAACACCGGGCGAGAGATGGTCTGCATAGACTTCCGAGTGAAGACAATCGCCTCCTTTTGACTGGAAACCTGCAAGAAAAGTCCCGGACCGATGATTCCGATGGGGACCCTCTGATGCTCAAATCAGTGATTTGGAGAACATGAGGATAAGAGAAAAGAGAGAGATCCCCACCCTCTCATTGTGAGTCGAGGGCT
Source organism: Calamus simplicifolius (assembly GCA_900491605.1). NCBI lineage: Eukaryota > Viridiplantae > Streptophyta > Magnoliopsida > Arecales > Arecaceae > Calamus > Calamus simplicifolius. The sequence continues at coordinate 27,967 of UESW01002432.1, forward strand.
TTATATACCTGTTCAGGGGTCCCTCTTACCTTTTGCGGATAACAGTGAAATCCGATCTTCCGTTAAGATTGGCTCCACAGGCGGGCGTACTGCTGTTAAACGCATACCGTGAATATTAGCAACTGCTCACAGTATCTGCAACTGCGCGTGATTCTAACAAAATGGGTGAGCAGGCTACGCGGTACTTCCTGTGGTGTTTCAAATTACTCTGCTCAAAGTTCGGAGTGGATTTCATGACTGGAACTATGTACCGATAGCGTGTGAGGCAAGACGAGGCCGAGCTGAATCCGAGGCCAAGGCCGAATCCGAGGCCGAGGCCGAGGCCGAGGATGAGCCGAGGTCGTGCTGAGCTCGAGGCCGAGGTCGATCCGAATCCAAGGCCGAGGCTGAAGCCGAGGCCGAGCCGAATCCGAGGCCGAGGCCGAGGCCGAGGCCGAGACTAGCTGAAATCATTACTCTTGCTCAAAAAACCATGCGGGCTGTTATCGTACCGCTCGGGGACGTGATTAGCCACATTAGATGCCCCCTCGCCTTTGAGATGGATGGGCGTGCATTTACCATCGAAAGGGGGCATTTTATCACCTGGTGGCTGATCTTCAAGCACCACGCATCAGGGGCCGTTTCTTCTTTAATGATGCATCGGACGCTGTAGCACCATCATCTCGCCCGCCTCGGCCGTTGAGATCGAGGGGGATTTCCCTCGAGTGTTGGGCTGTGAAAAGGCAGGCACATCATTGCGGTGAGGTCACCTCCGTCCCGCCATTGGCAGTGCCCTTCGCGCACTGTCCTTCAGGTGGTTGCCGTAACCACCTCCAATGGCAAGCGAGCACGTGGCCGAAGTGAGCCTGCCGGGACAATTTTGAAAAGACAAGTCTATAAAAGGAGATCGTTCTCGACCTGAGCCGCCTTCACTGCCTTCATCTTCTCCGTTCCGATCCCGCTCGAACCTGTTCATCTTCCACCTCCCAAGCTCTTCGCCTCTGATACTCCGTCCTCAAATCCTTTAGGTCAGTTCTGTTTCCATGGCCTCTTCATCCCTTTCGTGCTCGATTTCTGATTCCGGGGGTTATTCCCCCAATCTTCCACAACCCTCCTCCTCTCCCGCGCCCAGCTGGTCCACATCCATGGAGGTTGCCCCAGCGGAGCAGCGGCGAGCCGCCGAGCGATTTCCTACCGAGAATCGCCCAGTCGCCGGACGGGCTCCCATCCGGCGTCATCCGGCTGTCACAGGCCCATCATCTCTTGTGAGGCAGTCTTCGTCCGGCTGTCACCGGCCCATCATCTCTTGTGAGGCAGTCTTCCGAGGGGACTGCCTCTATCATGAATGCCCAGGAGATAATCAATCTCAGGTCTTGCTACCAAATTCCTACCGACCTCCGCCTATACCGGCCTCTTCCCGAGGATAGGGGGTAACCTTCTCTTATCCTGGTAGGGTTACCCTTTATGAGTCTTACTTCAAAGCCGGCCTTCGCCTTCCTATCCATCCTTTCATACTTAATCTTTTAAATAGATATTCCTTATCTTTAGCTCAGTTGGTTCCGAATTCCATTCAGACTATCGTTGGTTTCCAAGTATTATGCCACATTCACGGGATAGAGGCTAGGTTCTCTCTCTTCCATTGTTTCTACACCTTTAGGAAACAATCGGGATGGTGGTCTTTTGCCCCTAGACCAGCCAGGACCCTTAAGTTGTATATTCCCACTTCCATTAAAGGGTGAAAAGATAGGTTTTTCTTTGCCCAAATTGAGGGGGTAAGAACCAAGTGGGGAATCCCCGACACCAAAGCAAACAAGGACCCATCAATCCTCCCAAGAGATCAAGAGGCGTTCAGACAGTTGATTACTGCCGACATCCCTTGATGCAACCAGCTGCTAGCCGAGGAGAATCTTGGGCTAGCAGGCCTTATTCCTGGCTACAGTGAGCAACAACTTTTCATCCTTTAACTTGTTCTCCTACTTCCCTTCCCCCCGCCCTTTTTTTTAAATAAGTTCTTTGATCTGCAGGCATGACACCATCGCTCCAAACAATAAGAAAGGCCGCCACCAAGAAGAGAAAAGCCCAAGTGGATGGGGCCCCTACCGAGAAGAGGGCCAAAATTAAAGTCGTTCGAAGAGCCGAGGCCAAAGAGGCCTCAGGAAGAAATGAGGTGGAAGAAAGGGAATGGCCTTGTTCGCCTTCACCAGCACCCCCCCATCTCCCATTGACCTGACCGAGACTCCTCCGGAGCAGAGGACCAAAGCACCATCGCCATCGCCTACTGCTCCTGAGGTGGAGCCAGCTGGCTTGGCCGCAAGGCCAACTCCAGAAGTCCCCCCATCTACCGAAGAGGCGGCGGCCGAGGAGTCTCTACAGGCCAAAGTGTCAGAGGCGCCACCAGCATCTGATCCAGCGCCGGTGGCTCAACCGTCCGCCGATGCCATGGAGGAAGGCGAGACCGACGTGCCTTCCTTCCAATCAATCCTGGCACATCATAGCCACTGGGCCGAGCGGGTGGTAGCTCAGGTCCATGTACCTGAGCTCCAAAGTGTCCTTCAGAACCAAGGGACCTCTGTCTTTTCCGGGAAGCATCCGTGGCCCACCTTTGGGTAAGTATCCCTCCCCTGTCAACTTCAAGGACTTTATTTTCCTCTACTTAACTTGAATAATTTTTGGGTACAGGCGATAAACACTTTAGCTGTCGTCCGAGGTCTTTTATCCCAGGCCGAGACTACCCTCAGCCAGCTCCAGGAAAATGCCAGTCAAGCCAAGGCCAGAGCAGAACAGGCCAAGGTAGCTATGGAGGCAACCCAAGCGGAGGCGGACCGGGCACAAAGGGTCGAGCCAAAGCCGAAGCCGCCCGATTTAGGAATCTAGCACGGGCTAAGAGGGTAGAAGAGGCGCTTGAGGTGGCCCAGCACTGAGCGGCCAATGAGCTTGACAATGCTCAAGTGGCAGAGGAGAAGCAAAAGGTCGCCAAGGAAAGGCTAAAGATGGCAGAGGCGACGGTGTTTTTGTTGGAAAATTGACTGCACTCCGCCACCGTCGAAATAAAGGTGGCCGAGGAACAGGCCGAGAATGCTGAGGAGATCGCTCGCTGATCCGATGCCGAGATAGCCAATCTGAAGGTGGCGGTGACCGAGGCTGAGAAGAAAGCTGCCGAGGCCATAGAAAACTTCAGGAAGTTCGAAGCTTATGATGAGGAGTTGGCCGAGACCACTGCCTCAGCATATGATGGCGACTTCCAAGACTGCAAGGAAAAAATCAAAGGACTCTACGGTCTCAAGGGGCTTAAGGAGCTGGAGCTAGACGAGGTTCCCGAGGATGACGACCCAGCTCCAACTGAACCTTGAGCTCTCTTTTTTTTTTCTGCTTCATTGTACCAAGTTTGACTTGGATCGGCAATTTTGTAAGCTGTAATTAATGAAAACTCTTTGATCCATGCTGTCTTTATTTGATTTGCATCGTGGCCAACAAGTTTTTTTGTGAATAGGGCGATGTGAGTAGGCTAATGCGAGCCAATTCTAGAGAATAATCGAGGTTGAGGCCGTAGGCGAGTGTAGCTGAAGTCTTTGATTTGACAACAGTGCCAATGACTTGAAAGTAGAAGACCCGGCCTTATTCCCTAGGCCGATACAAAGGCTGGGAGTGCAGAGGGAGTAGAGTACCAACACAAAGTTGGTTTAGGGGTAGACACTGGGTTATAAAGCACCCGCAGCTTAGCTTGAGAGCTGGTACAGAGTCGGATTTGAACGCCGGCATGAAACTGAGCAGAGCACTGACGCGAGACCGGGCAAATGTGTTGACATGGAATCAGGCTGTGTGTCGATGCAGAACCATAATTCAAGTACTGACGCGGAGTCAAGCTTGAGTGCCGATGCGGAGTCGGGCTTCAAGTGCCGATGCAGAGCCAGGCTTTAAGTGCCGACGCGAAGTCGGGCTTTAAGTGCCAACGCAGAGTTGGGTTTTCAAGTGCCAACGCGGAGTTGGGCTTTCAAGTGCCGATGTGGAGCCAGGCTTTCAAGTGCCGACACGGAGTCCGGCTTCAAGTGCCAACGCGGAGCTGGGCTTCAAGTGCCGACACGGAGCCGGGCTTCAAGTGCCGATGCGGAGCCAGGCTTTAAGTGCTGACGCAGAGCCGGGCTTTCAAGTGCCGATGCAGAGCCATGCTTTCAGTGCCAACGTGGAGTCGGGCTTTCAGTGCCGACGCGGAGTCGAGCTTTAAGTGCCGATGTGGAGCCGGGCTTTCAAGTGCCGATACGGAGCCAGGCTTTAAGTACCGACGTGGAGACGGGCTCTACGTACCGACACGGAGTTGGGCTTCAAGTGCCGACATGGAGTCGGGCTTGAAGTGCCGACGCGAAGCCGAACTTTATGCGTCGACGCAAAGTTGGGCTTTAAGTGCCGACGCGGAGCCGGGCTTTCAAGTACCGATGCGGAGCCGGGCTTTTAGTGCCGACGTAGAGTTGGGCTTTCAGTGCTGACGTAGAGTCAGGCTTTAAGTGCCGACGCGGAGTCGGATTCAAATGCCGACACGGAGCTGGGCTCTACGCATCGACGTGAAGTCGGGCTTTAAGTGCCGATGTGGAGTCAGGCTTTCAAGTGCCGACGCGAATCGGGCTTTCGGTGCCGACACAGAGTTGGGCTTTCAAGTGAGAAGCAATATTGCTCATATACACTTACGTTAATGAGAAAATGAATATTATTCTAGTAGACATGCTCAAGTTAAAAATACTATTACACTACTGGTAGTACCGACGTAGGTTGTCCGCATTCCAGGTGCAAAGAAGAGGATTCCCATCTAGCCCTTCAATCCGGTATGCTCCACGATGAAGTGCGTCGATGACTCGGTAAGGCCCTTCCCAATTGGGAGACAACTTTTTCCCCTCTGTAGGTTTGAAGATTTGGCTCATCTGAGGACCAAGTCTCCGAGGAGGAACGTTTGGGACAGACTCGAGCATTATAATATTTTGCAATTCTCTACTGGTAGGAAGCCATCCTGAGTCGTGCCTGATCACAGAGTTCCTTGACGAGGTCAAGATTGGCTCTCAACTGGTTGGGATTGTCCTCCTCATTGTACGATTGTGTTCGGGGACTAGGGATGCCAATCTTCACTGGAATGACTGCTTCTGACCCGAACACGAGGCTGAACAGAGTTTCTTTAGGGGGGTTTGGGGCATTGTGTGGTATGCCCATAGTACGTTTGGGAGCTCCTCTACCCATCTTCCTTTGAAATCATCCAGACGTGTTCTAAGCCCTTGAAGAATTGTTCGATTCGTCCCTTCTGTCGCTCCGTTTGTTTGCGGATGACCAACAGAGGTGAACCTCTGATATATTCCCAGTTCGACATAGAACTCTTTGAAAGGAGCATTATCAAACTGGCATCCTTTGTCGGGAACAAGTGTGTGGGGTAGTCCAAACCGACAAATAACAGACTTCCAAAAGAAGTTCCTTACCTTGACTTCGGTAATCTGGGCCAGCGCTTCGGCCTCAACTAACTTGGTGAAGTGGTCGATGGCGACGAGCAAGAACTTCTGCTGACCAGAGGCTGAAGGGAATGGTCCCAAAATATCCATTCCCCATTGGGCGAACAGCCATGGAGCCGACAGGGGGCTCAGTCGAGAGGTTGGCAGCCGTTGAATGGTAGCATGCCGCTGACAGTTATCGCACTTTCGAACCAGCTCGGCCGCGTCTTCGCGCATGGTGGGCCAGTAGTAGCCTTAGCGTAGGGCCTTGTATGACAGTGCTCTGTCCCCTAGATGGTTTTCGCAAATACCTTCATGGATCTCATGGAGAATGCAGTCGGCGTCTACGGGTCCAACGCATTTGAGGAGAGGATGAGAGAAGGATCTTCGGTACAATTGTCCGTCAAACATTAGAAACTTGTGTACTCACCACTTGAGTAATTTGGCTTCGGCGGGGTCGGCTGGGAGGATGTCCGCGGTGAAGTATTGAATGTAAACATCCATCCAGGAAGGCTTCGGTGGACTGGCATGGATTCCTCTACTGCATCGATGCTTGGGGCTTCTAGATGCTCCATGTAGGTCCTTCCCAAGGTCCCATCAGCCAAGGCGGCTAACCTGGACAAAGCATCGGCTATGGCATTCTTCCTTCGGGGGATGTAGCTGACACTGAAGTGGGTCAAGTGAGAGGCTTGTGACTGCACCATACTCAAGTAGCGGGACATCGTAGGATCCCGCGCCTCATACTCCCCTTTGATTTGACCGAAGACTAGCTGGGAGTCGGTGAAGACTCTAAGGCATTTCACCCTGAGCTCCTGAGCCAGTCTCATCCCTGACAGTAGGGCTTCATATTCGGTCTGGTTGTTGGTGGCTGGAAAAAGGAAACAGAGGGCGTACTCGGTCACAATTCCGTCTGGATTAGCCAGGATGAGGCCTGCCCCGCTCCCTTGGGAATTTGATGCTCCGTCTACGTGAAGGATCCAGTCCTCCCATCTTTCCTCGGTTTTGACACATGAAGAGTTTGCATGGGACTCCTTCGGCTGCTCTTCTGTCCAAGTGCACTCGACCAGGAAGTCTTCTAGGACCTGCGACTTCATTGCCGACCTAGGTCGAAATAACAAGTCAAATTCTCTCAGCTTGAGCGCCCACTTCGCCAGTCGGCCAGAAGTATCGGGACGAGAGAGGATTGACTTAAGTGGTTGGTCCGTGATCACCACTATCGAGTGAGCTTGAAAATAGGGTTGAAGCGCTGGGCGAAAATGATCAATGCAAAGATAATCTTCTAGACTTTTGAATATCTAGTCTCCGTCATGGAGCACCTTGCTGGTGTAATACACTGGCTTTTGTGTCCCATTAGCATCCATGTGAACAAGCACGGAGCTGACAGCTTCAGGAGAGGCTACGGGGTACAGAAGGAGCTCTTTCCCACCTCTTGGTTTAGATAACAGTGGCGGGATGGATAGGAACTCTTTTAATCCCTCGAAAGCCTCCTGGCACTCCCTCATCCATTCGAAGCCGTTGACTTTGCGTAGTGCCTTAAAGAAAGGCAGGCATCTCTCTGCGGACTTGGACAGAAAATGGCTCATGGCCGCCACCCTTTCAGTCATGCACTGCACTTCCTTCTTGTTAGCCGAAGACCTCATGTCTAAGATGGCTCAAATCTTATCAGGGTTCACCTCGATCCTACGCTGCATCACCATGAAACCCAAGAACTTGCCCGCTGTCACCCCAAAGGCACACTTACGGGGGTTTAGCCTCATCTGATGCCGGCGGAGATTACCGAAGGTGTCTGCCAGGTCGGCAATGTGGTCGGTGGTATGGACACTTTTAGTCAGCATGCCATCCATGTACACCTCCATGTTGCGCCTGATCTGATCTTCAAAGATTTTATTCATCAGCTTCTGGTAAGTGGCCCCTGCGTTCTTTAGTCCGAACAACATCACCTTGTAATAGTATATCCCTTTCTCGGTCACAAACAAAGTAGCTTCCTCGTCCGCTGGGGCCATCTTAATTTGGTTGTATCCGGAGAAGGCATCCATGAAGCTAAGGGTCTCGTGACCGGATGTAGAGTCCACGAGCCGATCAATTCGAGGCAAAGGGAAGCTGTCCTTGGGGCATGCTTTGTTGAGGTTAGTAAAATCTACGTACATCCTCCAGTTCCCATTAGCCTTACGGACCATCACAACATTAGCCAACTAGTCAGGGTAATGGACTTCCCGAATGTGGTCTATAGCCTCCATCTTGCGGATCTCTTCGTCAATGGCCTTTTGCCGGTCTGGGGCGAAGCTTCTCTTCTTCTACTGGACTGGCCGACATCCTAGCTTGATGTTGAGCCGATGAGTAATTATCTCCTCGGAGATGCCTGGCATGTCGGATGATGACCATGCAAAGATGTCGGAGTTAGCACGTAGAAAAGCAAGGAGCTGATCGCGCGCCTCCTCCGAAAGTAGTGCTCCAACCAGGATGGTTCTCATCGGATCCTTCCCTAATGGGAAGGTCAGCAGGTGCTCGGCTAGCTCCCCCCTCCTCTCGAAGTCTCGGGAGTCGAGTGGCTCAGGCGCTGTTGCCGACACCACCCCTTGTGGACTAGAGGCTAAGTGGTAGCAGAGCGATAATGGGCTATGTTCTTCCCTTATCTCTCCAACTCCTTTGTCGTTGGAGAACTTTACTAGTAATCTTTTGGTGGAGATAACAACATCCAACAAGTTTAAACTAGGTCTTCCCAAGATAGCATTGTAAGCCAGAGGGACCCGGACTACCAGGAAGTTCATAAGAACCGTGCTCTGACGCGGCGGAGTCCTGGCTGTGACAGGGAGGGTGACTTCTTCCTCGATCCTTACGGAGTCTCTAGTAAAATCCATAAGGGGGTGGTGACGGGCCGGAGGGAACTTCTAGGTAAATTCATCCAAATAAAAGCATCATAACTCAAAACATCTACATAACTCCCACTGTCGACTAAAATTCGCTTTATAGGGTGCTTTGCGATCATCATAGACATGACGACGCTATCATCATGCTTATTTACTACCCCTTTTAGATCCCTTTTAGAGAAGGGAATTATAGGATCTACTCCCTCCTCATGCTGTCTTTTAGAATTGCTACCTGCCCCCCAGGAGATCATAGCCACCGTCTTCTCTGTTGGGACATTGTCCACGCCAATCTAAGGTGCAGAAGGTGCTGATGGGCCCGGAACAGCAGGGTTTCCTCTTCGAACGAATTTGCCTAAGTGACCTTGCTGAACGAGTTCTTCGATAGCCCTCTTCAGCAGGCGATAGTCTTCGGTGTCGTGGCCATAGCCTATGGTATCGGCAATATAGGTCTTTACTGCGGGGAACTCCTGGCCTCATGGGAGGTGGACGTCGAAGGTAGGGCTCTTCCTCAATATCCAACAGAATGTGGGAAATCCGGGCAAGTAGTGGAGTGAAGTGTTCCTTGGGAACCAAGGTCTGAGGCTGGTTGTCTGATCGACGAGGCGGTTTTGGCTTCCTGGACCGCACCCCAGTGGGTTCCGAAGGTGCCGGCTTCTTACTGGATCCTTTGTCAACCTTCCTCCTGGAGGAGTCTGCTTCTTCAGCACGAATGTACTTCTGTGCCTGGCTTAGCAGTTCGGCATAAGAGTCGGAAGGCTTTTTATCTAGGGAGTAAGCGAATCTGGAAGGATGAAGTCCCCGCTTCAGCGCCAGAGTGGCCACGAAATCTTCCAGATTGTAGACCTCGAGTGCAGCCTCCTTGAATCGAGCCACAAAGTCCTTCAGGTTTTCATCGCTCCTCTGTTGGACGGCGCATAGACTATCAGCCACCGAAGAATCTTTTGGCACTCATCGAAGTAGGCCAAGAAAGATTGCTCGAGTTACCTGAAGGAGTTGATACTTCGTGGCGGCAAACGAGAGTACCATGCACGTGCGGCCTTCCAAAGTGTAGCCGGGAAGGCAACACAAAGAAGAGAATCTATCACCCTCTGGACTTGCATGAGGACCTTTTAGCTTTTCAGATGGTCAGGAGGTCTGCAGTACCATCGTACAGGTCCAACTGGGATAGACGGAACCGACGCGGAACCAGCTCCTCCATGATACAGCACGAAAGCGAAGGGCGGTGGTCATAGTTCATCCCATGGGGGTTGGTGATTCTGCAGCTAAGCTCCTCCAACCGCTGATGGTATTCGTCCAACTGTTGCTCGGCCCGGCGAGCGGTCTTCCTATTGGTGTTTTCCTTTGAGGATTCAAAGATGAGCAGGGAGACGGCTGCCGGTGTAGGGAATGCACCTGCTTAGGCTCCTTCTCACCACGCCGCTTGGAAAGGCGATCAGAATGACGAAAAGGAGACCGTCGCTGCTTGGAGATTTCTCGACAATGAGACTTCGGGGACATGCGGTGGGAGGCCTCCGGAGGAGTCCTACCACGATGAAGGTTGGAGGCCTCCGGAGGGGTCCTGCCATGATGAGACTGGCTGGCTCCATGACCCTCCACATGAGGCGGAAAGTGTTGGGGTGGTAATGGTGTGGTAGCAGAGCACTGCTCCTGTAGTCCCCGCACCATCGCCATCAGGTCCTGAACTTGCTGGGTCAAAGCATCGAGTCGATCAGCTTGGTTGGACTACGGTGTACGGGAGGCAGAATAGGGAGGTTGGCCTCCGACTGCTCAGGCCGCGGGAGGCATCCCCCGGCTTGGCTAGTGGAAGCCTCCTGCGCTGGTGTAATCGCCATCTTCTTTTTTGCAGAGGTGATGGGGTCGCAGATATGCAGAAATGAACGTCTGCGTGCGGCCCCTTCCTGGCATACTAATCTATTGCTGCCAGATCACTTTTGAAGAACATCGAGCGAGAGATGGTCTGCGTAGACTTCCGAGTGATGACAATCACCTCCTTTTGACTGAAAACCTGTAAGGAAAGCCCCGGACCGGTGATTTCGGTGGGGACCCTCCGATGCTCAAGTCAGTGATTTGGAGAACAAGAGTTATGATCAGAGAAAAGAGAGAGATCCCCCCTCTCATCGTGAGTCGGGGGCTTTATATACCTGTTCAGGGGTCCGTCTTACCTTTTGCAGATAACAGTGAAATCCAATCAATCCGATCTTCTGTTAAGATTGGCTCCATAGGCTGGCGCACTGCTGTTAAATGCGTACCGCGAATATTGGCAACTGCTCATAGAATCTACAACTCCCCGTGATTCTAACAAAAACGGGTGAGCAGGCTACGCGGTAGTTCCTGTGGTGTTTAAAATTACTCTGCTCAAAGTTCGAAGTGGATTTCATGACTTAAACTATGTATCGATAGCGTGCGAAGCAAGACCGAGGCCGAAGTCGAAGCTGAGGCCAAGTCCGAGGCCGAGGATGAGCTGAGGTTGTGCCGAGGATGAGCCAAGGTCATGCTGAGCTTGAGGCTGAGGCCGAGACGAATCCGAGGCCGAGGCCGAAGTCGAGGCCGAGCCGAATCCGAGGTCGAGGCTGAGGCCGATGATGAGCCGAGGTCATGCTGAGCTCGAGGCTCGAGGCGAGGCCAAGGCCGATGATGAGCTGAGGTCATGCTGAGCTCGAGGCCGAAGCCGAGACTAGCTGAAATCATTACTCCTGCTTGAAAAATCATGCGGGATGTTACCATACCGCTCGGGGACGTGATTAGCCACATCAGATGCCCCCCTGTCCCTAAGATGGGTGGGCATGCACTTACCATTGAAAGGAGTCATTTTATCACCTGGTGGCTGATCTTCAAGCGCCACGCGTCAGGGGTAGTTTCTTCTTTAATGACGCATCGGACGTTGTAGCGCCATCATCTTGCCCGCCTCGGCCATTGAGATCGAGGGGGATTTTCCTCGAGTGTCGGGCTATGAAAGGCGGGCACATCATTGCGGTTAGGTCACCTCCGTCCCGCCATTGGCAGTGCCCTTTGCGCGCTGCCCTCCAAGTGGTTGCTGTAACCACCTCCAATGGCAAACGAGCACATGGCCGAAGTGAGCATGGCAGGATAATGTTGAAAAGACAAGTCTATAAAAGGAGATCGTTCTCGACCTGAGCCGCCTTCACTGCCTTCGTCTTCTTCCCCGTTCCGATCCCGCTCGAGCCTGATCATCTTCCACCTCTCGAGCTCTTCACCTCTAATTCTCCATCCTCAAATCCTTTAGGTCAGTTTTGTTTCCATGGCCTCTTCATCCCTTTCGTGCTCGATTTCTGATTCCAGGGGTTATTCCCCAATCTTCCATAACCCTCCTCCTCTCCCGCGCCCAGCTGGTCCATATCCGCGAAGGTTTCCCCAGTGGAGAAGCAGCGAGCCGCCGAGCGATTTCCTGCCGGAAATCACCCGGCCGCTGGACGGGCTCCCGTCTGGCGTCGTCCAGCTGTCGCTGGCCCATCATCTCTTGTGAGGTAGTCTTTCGAGGGGACTGCCTCTATCATGACTGCTCGGGAGATAATCAATCTCAGGGCTTGCTACCAGATTCCTACCGACCTTCGCCTATACTGGCCTCTTCTTGAGGATAGGGTAACCTCCTCTTATCCCGGTAGGGTTGCCCTTTATGAGTCTTACTTCAAGGCCGGCCTTCGCCTTCCTATCCATCCTTTCATACTTAATCTTTTAGATAGATATTCCTTATCTTTAGCTCAGTTGGTTCCAAATTCCATTCGGACTATCGTTGGTTTCCAAGTTTTATGCCACATTCATGGGATAGGGGCTAGGCTTTCTCTCTTCTGTTGTTTCTACACCCTTAAGAAACAATCGGGATGGTGGTATTTTACCCCTAGACCAGCCAGGACCCTTAAGTTGTATCTTTCCACTTCAATTAAAGGGTGGAAAGATAGGTTTTTCTTTGCTTAAGTTGAGGAGGTAAGAACCGAGTGGGGAATCCCCGACACCAAAGCAAATAAGCACCCATCAATCCTCCCAAGAGATCAAGAGGCGTTCGGACAGTTGATCACTGCCGACGTCCCTCGATGCAACCAGCTGCTAGCCAAGGAGAATCTTTGGCTAGCAGGCCTTATTTCTGGCGATGGTGAGCAACAACTTTTCATCCTTTAACTTGTTCTCCTACTTCCCTTTCCCTCCCCCCCCCCCCCCCCCTTTTTTTTAATAAGTTCTTTGATCTGCAGGCATGGCACCATTGCTCCAAACAATAAAAAAGGCCGCCACCAAGAAGATAAAAGCCTAAGTGGATGGGGCCCCTGCCGAGAAGAGGGCCAAAATTAAAGTCGTTCGAAGAGCCGAGGCTGGAGAGGCCTCAGGAAGAAATGAGGTGGAGGAAAGGGAACGGCCTCGTTCGCCTTCACCAGCACCGCCCCCATCTCCCATTGACCTGACCGAGACGCCTCCGGAGCAGAGGACTAAAGCACCATCGCCACCGCCTACTGCTCTTGAGGTGCAGCCAGCTGGCTTGGCCGTAGGGCCAGCTCTAGAAGTCCCCCCATCTACCAAAGAGGTGGCAGCCGAGGAGTCTCTATAGGCCAAAGTGTCAGAGGTGCCACCGGCATTTGATCTAGTGTCGGTGGCTCAAGCGTCCATGATGCCAAGGAGGAAGGCAAGACCGACGCGCCTTCCTTCCAATCAATCCTGGCACATCATAACCGCTGGGCCGAGTGGGTGGTGGCTTAGGTCCATGTACCTGAGCTCCAAAGTATCCTTCAGAACCAAGGGATCTCTGTCTTCTTCCGAGAAGCATCTGTGGCCCACCTTGGGTAAGTATCCCTCCCCTGTCAACTTCAAGGACTTTATTTTCCTCGACTTAACCTGAATAATTTTTGGGTACAGGCGATAAACTCTTTAGCTGTCGTCCGAGGTGTTTTATCCTAGGCCGAGACTACCCTCAGCCAGCTCTAGGAAAATGCCAGTCAAGCCGAGGCCAGAGCAGAATAGGCCGAGGCAGTTATGGATGCACCCAAGCGGAGGAGGCCCGAGCACAAAGGGCCGAGGCCGAAGCCGAAGCCGCCCGATTTAGGAATCTAGCATGGGCCGAGAGGGCAGAAGAGGCGCTTGAGGTGGCCCAGCGCCGAGCGGCCAATGAGCTTGACAATGCTCAAGTGGTGGAGGAGAAGCAAAAGGTCGCCGAGGAAAGGCTAAAGATCGCAGAGGCGACAGTGTTTTTGTTGGAAAATCGACTGCACTCTGCCACCATCAAAATAAAGGCTGTTGACCCAATTATTGATTTTGATGATTAACAAAAGACATGAGTATATTCACTATGTTTTGATAGATTTAATAAGTATTTCAGGGGTTAAAAATGTTTAACAATCAAAAGGAATAAGTTTTGAATCAAATTTTAAAGGAATTTTTCAAAGTTCAGAACTTGGAGTCGACACCCAAATAGTCAGGAGCCGACCCCAAGGCGTATCAGAAGGTTTCTAGATTTTTGGCACGGTCTGGAGTCGACACTCAGAGTTTTGGAGCTGACTCCAACCTGAGATACAGAGAAGTGCATTCTGTTTTAGTTTTCGGAGCCGACACCTAGAATTCGGAAGCCAACACCTGAGAGTTCGGGAGCCGATACCTGAGTTTCTGGAGCCGACTCTAACCTGAGAACAGAGAGCGTATTTTATGGACATTTTTGGAGCTGACACTCTTGGATTCCGGAGCCGACTCTCGAAAGAGATGAGCCGACACTTAACTTTCTCGGAGCCGACTCCTCAACAAACTTTTTCTTTGCTATTTTTGGATACCCAATTTGGAGCCGATACCTGAAAAGTTGGAGCCGACTCCAACCTGTCAGGAGCGGATTTTCAATTGTCATAACGGACTCCAACGGTAATATTTTTTCCACCTAATCTCTAACGGTTATTTTTCTTTGTGTGTAGGAGTATCCAAGCATCTCACAACGACTATATTTCCACCTAAACCTTGGATTAAGAGATCTATAAAAGGACGAATATTCATTCGTTTGAAAGAAGGAGAAAAAGAGAGAATATAGCAAGAAAAAGAAAGAAAAGATTCAAAAATACTGAGAAAGAAAGAGAGAAATCAAAAAGGAAATACTCTGAGCTTAAGTCCATCAATCCTAGAAAAGTTTAAAGAGAAATCCACAAGCTTCTTAAGATCAAATCAATGAGATTTTCAACATTTGAAGAGAGAAAGCAAAAGCCCCAAATCCTCAACTTCTCTACTGCATGAAGAAACTGAGCTGAGGCTGATTCAATCTTTCAAAGGAGAAGAGGAAAAGAAGAAAAGAAGAAAAGCATACATTTAAAGAGCTTCAATCAGGCTTTTCTTACCCTATTTATTTTATTGAATATCTGCTCACTTAAGGAGCTGTTTAAGGGTTGTATTGAAATCTTTATTGCTTTCAAACTGTTGTTTGTTAATTCAATCAGAGGATTGAATTAGTGGAGGTAGTATACCTTGGGATAAGCTAAGGATAGCTTATGTTTGGGTTTTGTGCTGGTGATCCCGGTAAAACTAGCTGGGTTCATTGTGATCCCAGGGAAAACAATAAGTTTTGAGTTGTGAGCTTGTAAAATAACTCGGCTGTAATCAAGAGGATTATAGTGTGGGCCCAAGTGCTACTTGGGAGTGGATGTAGGTGTTGGATACACCGAACCACTATAAAATATTTGTGTTTACCATGCTTTATCTCTTTGTCTCTTCCTATCTCATTATTTGTGCCTAGCATTTATCTTGCACTCAATCTCTTTTATTTCAAAGCACATAATTTTAAAAAGCTAAATTTTTAACAACCCAATTCATCCCCCCGCCTTGGGTTGCCATTTGGGCCAACAATTGGTATCAGAGCTTGTGCTCATTATTTATTTGATCAAACGATCAAGAGCTAAAGATTCAAATGGTAGCTCAAGCTGGATCTTCATTTGCTAAAGGTCATTCTACAAATAGACCTCCTTTATTTAATGGTTCAAACTACTCTTATTGGAAAGTTAGAATGAGAATTTTTATTAAAGCTTTAGATTATGAACTATGGAGTGTAATCACTAATGGACCTAACACACCCACACACATAGTAGATGGTTCAATAGTTCCTAAACCCGAAAGGGATTGGAATGAGAACGATAGGAAAATGGCTCAGCTCAATGCTAAGGCCATGAATGTTTTATATTGTGCATTAGATGCTAATGAGTTTAATAGAATTTCTACATGTATTTCGCAAAAAAAATTTGGGATAGATTAGAAGTTACCCATGAGGGTACTAATCAAGTCAAAGAATCAAAGATTAATATTCTTGTTCATAAATATGAATTGTTTAGCATGGAACAAACTAAATCTATAACATGCATGTATACAAGATTTACTGATATTGTGAATGGTTTAAAGAGTCTTGGCAAGACCTATACTAACTCTGAGTTGGTTCGTAAAATCCTTAGGTCTCTTCCAAGGACATGGGAAGCAAAGGTGACTGCAATCCAAGAAGCTAAGGACCTTAATACCTTACCTTTGGAGGAGCTACTTGGATCACTAATGACTCATGAGTTGATCATGAAACAACATATAGAGGAAGACGTCAAGAAGAAGAAAACAATTGCCCTCAAAGCTGCAGAAATTAAAAAAAGCAGCAGTGAAGAAGAAGATGATGATGATGAGGAGACTGCACTCCTTGCTAAGAAATTTAAAAGATTTATGCAAAGAAAGAGACCCTTCCATAAGAAAAAATTTGGAACAAAGATGGAAGGTGAAAAAGAAAAAGAAAAGGACAAGATAAAGAGAAAGACCCCCTCATATGCTATGAATGTAAGAAACTGGGGCACTTTAGATATGACTGTCCTCAATTAAAAAAGAGGTACAAGAAAAAGAAAAAGACATATGTTGCAACATGGAGCGATAGCGAGGAATCCTCTTCCAAGGAAGAACAAAAGAGGTTGCAAACATTTATTTTATGCCAAATGACGATGAGGTAAGTACCGAAACTCATAACTTTACCTTTGATGAATTGTTTGATGCATTTAACGAACTAGTTAGTGATTTTAAAGTTTTGAAAAAAAAAGCAAATCTTTGAAAAATGATAATTTAAATCTTGTCAAAGAAAAAGATAAACTAACCCATGAAATTGAAGAATTGAAATCTGAAAATAAGAATTTGCTAAAAGAAAAAGAATCAATTTCAAATGAAAATGTCAGTTTAAAGATAGAAGTTGATAAATATAAAAATATAGTTGATAAATTTACATATAGCTCTGAAAAACTTAATTTATTATTGAGTAATCAAAGAGCTATTTGATAAGGCTGGATTAGGTTATAGGCCTAACAAGAAACAAAAGTATGTTAAAAATTTCTTTAGAAAGGAACATGAGAAAAATGAGGTCTCATGTTATTGCTATAACAAGAAAGGACACAAAGCCTATGAATGCAATTTAAAAAAATTAATAAGAATTTAAATATTAAAGGAAAGAAAATATGGGTTCCAAAAGGAACAATCTTTGTTGCTACTAACCATGAAGGACCCAAGAAAGCTTGGGTACCTAAACAAAAGTTTGATTACTTTGCAGGAGTGTCTTACGGCAAAAAGATCAAAACGAAAGTGGTATCTTGATAGCGGCTGCTCAAGGCACATGACGGGTGACAAGGATCAATTCATCACCCTTGAGGATAAAAGAGGAGGAGTAGTAACCTTCGGAGATAACGGCAAAGGCCAGATTATGGGCTTTGGTAAAATTCAGATAACTCCCTCCACTTTTATTGAAAATGTTCTTTATGTAGATGGTTTAAAGCATAATTTAATTAGTATTAGCCAATTGTGTGATAAAGGTTTTAAAGTTTCATTTGAGGCTTCTATCTGCACTATTTCTAATCCTATTGACAATAGCATTATATTTACTGGAAGTAGAAATAGCAATGCATATTTAATTGATTTAGACAATCTGTCTACTAATAGTCATTGCTTAGTTGCTGATAATGCTAATGTAAATGAGATTAGATGGTTATGGCATCGTAGATTAGGTCATGCAAGCACACACTTGATTTCAAAATTAATTAGAATGGATTTAGTTAAAGGACTTCCAAAGTTAGATTTTGAAAATAACAGAATTTGTGATGCATGTCAATTTGGAAAACAAACTAGAAACTCTTTCAAATCCAAGAATGTTGTTTCCACTTCTAGGCCACTAGAGCTACTTTACATGGACCTTTTTGGACTAACTAGAACCACTAGTTTAGGAGGAAAGAAATATGGTCTTGTGATAGTAGATGATTATTCTAGATTCACTTGGGTATTATTTTTGGCTCATAAGGATGAGACTTTCTCAATATTTCTAAAATTATTTAAGAAAGTCACTAATGAGAAAAATACCACCATAGTGTCTCTTAGAAGTGATCATGGCACATAATTTGAAAATCACTTATTTAAAAATTTCTGTATTGAACATGTCATTAATCATAACTTTTCTGCACCTAGAACACCACAACAAAATAGAGTTGTAGAAAGAAAGAATAGAACTTTAGAAGACATGGCCCGTACCATGCTATGTGAAAGCAACCTACCAAAATACTTTTGGACGGAAGCTATAAACACAGCATGTTACACCTTAATAGAGCTTTAATTAGGCCAATTCTTAAGAAAACTCCTTATGAATTATGGAATAATAGGAAACCTAACATTAGTTATTTTCATGCATTTGGTAGTAAATGTTTCATTCATAATAATGGTAAGGACAACTTAAAATTTGATGCAAAATCTGATGAAGGCATATTCTTAGGATATTCAATAACTAGTAAAGCCTTTAGAGTATTTAACAAAAGAACTTAATAGTAGAAGAATCTATTCATGTAGTTTTTGATGAATCTTTAGCATCAAATTCAGAAAAGATTGATGATGAGGAAGATACAAATTTGCTAGAAAGAGATATTAAAAAATTAAATATAGATGTATCTTCAGATCATGAACAAGAAGCTAAAGATGATGATTCCACTAGGGTTGATGTTATTGATACTACTCGCAATGATGTAGATCTGCCTAGAGATTAGAGATATGCTTATGGTCATCCTATGGAATTGATTATAGGTGATCCATCTCAAGGTGTAAGAACTAGATCATCCATGAGGAATATCAATAATCATCTTGCATTTGTATCTCAAATTGAACCTAAAACTATAAAAGAAGCTGAAAAAGATAGTAATTGATGTTAGTTATGCAGGAGGAATTAAATCAATTTACTAGAAATAATGTATGGTCCTTAGTTGATAGACCTAAAGGTCATTCAGTTATAGGATCTAAATGGGTATTTAGAAATAAACTAGATGAAAATGGCGTAGTAATTAGAAATAAAGCTAGATTAGTTGCAAAAGGATATAATCAAGAAGAAGGAATTGATTTTGATGAAACCTTTGCACCTGTAACTAGATTAGAAGCAATTAGATTATTACTTGCATTTGTATGTCATATGAATATCAATCTATTTCAAATGGATGTTAAAAGTGCATTTTTAAATGGTTTTATAAATGAAGAAGTTTTTGTAGAACAACCATCTGGTTTTGAATATCATGAATTTCCAAATCACGTTTTTAAATTACACAAAGTACTATATGGTTTAAAACAAGCACCTAGAGCTTGGTATGATAGATTAAGTAAATTTCTAATTGAAAATGATTTTACTAGAGGAAATGTAGATAAAACTATATTTTTAAAAAGAAAAGATAAAGATCTATTAGTAGTACAAATCTATGTAGATGATATTATATTCGGTGCTACTAACAATCTTCTATGTCAAGAGTTTGCTAAGCTAATAAAGGGTGAATTCGAAATGAGCATGATGGGAGAACTCAATTTCTTCCTAGGACTTCAAATCAAGCAAAGTAGAGACGAAATTTTCATCAACCAAACAAAGTACACAAAGAAAATTCTCAAGAAGTTTGGAATGGAATCAATCAAACCTCTTGAAATACCAATGAGTCCTTCATGCAAATTAGACAAAGATGAAGATGGTAAGAAAGTAGATCAAAAATACTATAGAGGTATGATCGGATCCTTACTTTACTTAACTGCAAGTAGATCTGATATCATATTTGTTGTTTGTCTATGTGCTAGATTTCAATCAGAACCTAAAGAATCTCACTTAATTGTTGTAAAAAGAATACTAAGATATCTAAGTGGAACTAAAAATATAGGATTATGGTATTATAGAGACTCAACACTGAATTTAATTGCTTATTCTGATTCTGATTATGCTGGATGTAAATTTGATAGAAAGAGTACAAGTGGTGCATGTCAATTTTTAGAAAGTAACTTAATATCTTGGTTTAGCAAAAAGTAAAACTCGATTGCATTATCTACTGCTGAAGCAGAATATGTTGCAACTGGAAGTTGCTATGCTCAAATCCTTTGTATTAAGCAACAACTTGAAGATTATGGCATAACATTTGATAAAACTCCTATTAAATGTGATAATATAAGTGCAATAAACTTAACTAAAAATTCAATCCAACATTCAAGAACTAAACATATTGAAATTAGATATCACTTCATTAGAGAACATGTAGCTAATGTAAAATTTGTCTTGATTATGTTTGCACTGAGGAACAACTAGCGGACATATTTACAAAACCTTTAAGTGAAGAAAGATTTTGTTATCTTAGAGGAGAGTTAGGGATTTGTGACCCTTTGGAATGATTTTAAAACCCCTAAGGAATGATTATCTAGATTTCAATCAATTTCTTAAAATTTCTCTCATGACTTTAAGGACTATTTATCTAGACATTTAAACAATTTGATTCTCCACATTCCGAAGATTTTATCAAAAATTCATTGATTTTATTTCGACAAGTTTCGGATGTTTGAAACTCTTTTTTTTTTTTTTGAAACTGTTAGTGGAGTCGACACCTTGATTTGTGGAGTCAACACCTTGTCTGTGTCGCTCTCGGTCTGAGACCTTAGAGCCGACACCCACCTTAGCGGAGTCGACTTCAGTTCGAGCGCTGACTATGTTAGCAACCTGGAGCCGACACCTCGCTTTGCGGGAGTCGACTCCAAGTGGTCCCAGGTTAACTTATTTAAGGCAGAGTCGACTTCTCGTTCATTTCAATCGACTCCAATCCTCTCCAAACTCTCTCCAACTCTTCCCAAAACCTAAAATCCCTCAAACTAACAACTCCTTAGCTCTCAATGGCACCCAAATGTAGAGGATCAGTGTTTGGTGGAGGGGTAACGACCGAGAAACGGACTATAAGGCATCTGGTAAGGCAGCCTTCGCCGAGTTCTACATCCTCTTCCTCGTCATCCATACCGAGCGCTGCTCCAAGCCCGTCCTCACCTCAAATCGACACTTTGGCAGGCCGTGTAATCACAATGGGTAGGAAGGTAGACTTTCATTTCCTTGAGGAAGAAGGTTTTACCATTGGACGGCAGTTGACTGAACTAGGTTGGGATAAGGTATGTTCCCTTGATTTACCTACTTATCCAGCCCTAGTCAAGGAGTTTTATTTCAATTTATCTAGAGATGGAGGAATTGTTAGTTCAGTAAGAGGGAAAAGGATTCATATTACTTCAAAAATTTTAGGAAACGTTTTAGGGATTCTTGTTACTGGGCTTGCTGGAAGCATTCACAGTGAAAGATCAAACACTTTATCAAGGATGTTAGGTAGGGAAATAATCGAATTTAAAGAAATTAGGGCAAATCAGTTGCCTCTTGAACTTAGGCTATTGCATAACATTTGTGGTAGGATTTTATTTCTCAGGACTGGACGTTTGAGTATGTCTCAGAGCGAGACATTGTACTTATGGACAGTGTTTTGACTGGTCAGTGAATTAATCTGGCTGCTATGATGATTTGGTATATGGCAGAGGCAGGGAATAAGAAAAGATCCTCTTTACCCTATGGCATGATATTAACTTTAGTATTCCAAAGCTAGGGTGTTGTCATTTCATAGAATGAACCTTTGAAGAACCTTAGACACACCGATTATTACAGCCTGGCTACTGTGCATAGAATGGGATTTGTGAAAGTGGATGGTAGATGGGAAAGAAAGAGTAATATGGATGAAAGAGCAGCTGACATTGGAGCCACTGCACCTTCTGAGGCAGATCCTTCAGTGAGGCATCCTTCACCAAAACCTAGCAGATCATCACCACCACCGGCACCTACTTTTGTTCCTGCATCCGTACAAGTGTATGTTCCTTATGTTGGTTTTTCTAATGTTCAGCTGGAGCAACTTAAAGAATTATTTGGTACTCACAAGGAAGAGATGAAAACTGAAATTGACAATAGCCTGATGAATTTAAGAGAAATGTTTTATTCCTTGGATGAAAGAGTAAGCAAAATTGAGTCCACCCTTGGAGCCTCCGCAGAATCTTTGAAGAATGATCTCAAGAATATTTTTGAAGAACTTAAAGAGATTGAAGGTGATTCAGAGACATATTCCAAATGCAATACTGAGTTACAAGAAAAGATCGTTGTTGCATCCGGATTCTTTGATGGGAGACTAAATGAATTCATTGCTACTCAAAGAGAAGGGATGGGCAAGATTCTAGAAGAACTCAAAAGGAGATTTGGGATTTGATGTTTATTTGCTTTAGTTTGATGTTTGATGTGTTTACTAAAATTTTGATGTAATGAAGATTTTTTATGTAATGCTTGACTTTGTGAAGTATGTAATGAACTTTTTACTTAATGAATATCATTTGATCTTTGAAGCATCTCTTAATTTTATCATTTAATTTGAAATTTCTTAACCTTTTTGTTGATTACAAAAAAGGGGGAGAAAATGTAATTGATAGTCGTATATGCATTGAAAGGTATAATGCGAAAGTTATAATGGGAAAAATGTATATGCATTGAAAGGAATAAGCTTAATTGAAAGTTAATTTGATATGAAAGTTTAATTGGTATCAAACATTAAACTCATATAAGATGTAATTGATAGTTAAATTGAGTATCATAGGGGGAGCTACTTCATTCAGGGGGAGCTTACTTGTGAAAACTAAATATTTGAGAAATTTGATTTGAAACTCTTATTGTTTAATCATGCATATACTCAATGTTTTTATAATCATCAAAAAGGAAGAGATTGTTGACCCAATTATTGATTTTGATGATTAACAAAAGACATGAGTATATTCACTATGTTTCTAACAGATTTAATAAGTGTTTCAGGGGTTAAAAATGTTTAATCAATCAAAAGGAATAAGTTTTGAATCAAAATTTAAAGGAATTTTTCAAAGTTTAGAACTTGGAGTCGACACCCAAATAGTCTGGAGTCGACCCCAAGGCGTATCAGAAGGTTTCTAGATTTTTGGCACGGTCTGGAGTCGACACTCAGAGTTTTGGAGATGACTCCAACCTGAGATACAGAGAAGTACATTTTGTTTTAGTTTTCAGAGCTGACACCTAGAATTCGGAGCCACACCTGAGTTTCTGAAGCCGACTCTAACCTGAGAACAGAGAGCATGTTTTATGGATATTTCTGGAGCTGACACTCTTGGATTCCGGAGCCGACTCCCAAAAACGATGAGCCGACACTTAACTTTCTCGGAGCCGACTCCTCAACAAACTTTTTCTTTGCTATTTTTGGATACCCGATCTGGAGCCGACTCCAACCTGTCAGGAGCAGATTTTCAATTATCAAAACGGACTCCAACAGTAATATTTTTTCTACCTAATCTCTAACGGTTATTTTTCTTTGTGTATAGGAGTATCCAAGCATCTCACAACGGCTATATTTCCCACCTAAACCTTGGATTAAGAGATCTATAAAAGGAGGAATATCCGTCCATTTGAAAGAAGGAGAAAAAGAGAGAACAGAGCAAGAAAAAGAGAGAAAATATTCAGAAAATACTGAGAAAGAAAGAGAGAAATCAAAAAGGAAATACTCTGAGCTTAAGTCCATCAATCCCAGAAAAGTTCAAAGAGAAATCCAAAAGCTTCTCAAAATCAAATCAAGGAGATTTCCAAAATTTGTAGAGAGAAAGCAAAAGCCCAAAATCCTCAACTTCTCTACTGCGTGAAGAAACTAAGCTTAGGCTGATTCAATCTTTCAAAGGGGAAGAGGAAAAGAATAAAAGAATAAAAGCATACATTCAAAGAGCTTCAATCAGGCTTTTCTTACCCTATTTATTTTATTGAATATCTGCTCACTTAAGGAGCTGTTTAAGTGTTGTATTGAAATCTTTATTGCTTTCAAACTGTTGTTTGCTAATTCAATCAAGGGATTGAAGTAGTGGAGGTAGTATACCTCGGGACAAGCTAAGGATAGCTTGTGTTTGGGTTTTGTGCTGGTGAGCCCGGTAAAACCAGCTGGGTTCGTTGTGATCCCCGGGGAAACAATAAGTTTTGAGTTGTGAGCTTGTAAAACAACTCGGCTGTAATCAAGAGGATTATAGTGTGGGCCCAAATGCTACTTGGGAGTGGATGTAGGTGTTGGATACACCGAACCACTATAAAATCTTTGTGTTTGCCGTGCTTTATCTCTTTGTATCTTCCTATCTCATTATTTGTGCCTAGCATTTATCTTGCACTCAATCTCTTTTATTTCAAAGCACACAATTTTAAAAAGCTAAATTTTTAACAACCCAATTGACCCCTGCCTCTTGGGTTGCCATCTGGGCCAACAAAGGCGGCCGAGGAACGGTCCGAGAATGCTGAGGAGATCGCCTGCCAATCCGACGCCTAGATAGCCAATCTGAAGGCGACGGTGACCAAGGCTGAGAAGAAAGCTGCCAAGGCCATAGAAAACTTCAGAAAGTCCGAAGCTTATGACGAGGAGTTGGCCGAGACCACTGCCTCAGCGTATGATGGCGGCTTCCAAGACTGCAAGGAAAAAATCAAAAGACTCTACGGTCTCGAGGGGCTTGAGGAGTGGAGCCTGATGAGGTTCCCAAGGATGACGACCCAACTCCAACTGAACCTTGAGCTCTCTTTTTTTTTTCTGCTTCATTGTACCAAGTCCGACTTGGATCGGCAATTTTGTAAGCTGTAATTAATGAAAACTCTTTGATCCATACTATCTTCATTTGATTTGCATCGTGGCCAACAAGCTTTTTAGCGAATAGGGCGACGTGAGTAGGTTGATGCGAGCCAATTCTAGAGAATAATCGAGGTTGAGGCCGTAGGCGAGTGTAGCTGAAGTCTTTGATTTGACAATAGTGCCAATGACTTGAAAGTAGAAGACCCAGCCTTATGCCCTAGGCCGATACAAAGGCTGAGAGTGCAAAGGGAGTAGAGTACCGACACGAAGTCGGTTTAGGGGTAGACACCAGGCTATAAAGCACCCATAGCTTAGCTTGAGAGCTGGTATGGAGTCGGATTCGAACGCTGGCACGAAACCGAGCAGAGCGCTGATGCAAGACCGGGCCAATGTGCTGACACGGAATCAAGCTGTGTGCCGACGCAGAACCGGACTTCAAGTACCGATGCAGAGTCGAGCTTGAGTGCCGATGCGGAGGCGGGCTTCAAGTGCCGATGTGGAGCCAGGCTTTAAGTGCCGATGCGAAGTCGGGCTTTAAGTGCCAACACGGAGTCGGGTTTTCAAGTGCCGACGCGGAGTTGGGCTTTCAAGTGCCGACACGAAGCTGGGCTTTCAAGTGCTGATGCGGAGCCAGGCTTTAAGTGCCGACGCGGAATCGGGCTTCAAGTGCCGACGCAGAGCTGAGCTTTACGCGCCGACGCAAAGTCGGGCTTTAAGTGCCGACATGAAGCCGGGCTTTCAATTGTTGATGCGGAGCCGGGCTTTAAGTGCCGACGCAGAGCCGGGCTCTACATTCTGACGCAGAGTCAGACTTCAAGTGCCGACACGGAGTCGGGCTTTAAGTGTCGACGCGGAGCCGGGCTTTATGTGCCGATGCAGAGTCGGGCTTCAAGTGCCAATGTAGAGCCGGGCTTTACGCGCCGACGTGAAGTCAGGCTTTTTGTGTTGGGCTTTAAGTGCCGACGCGGAGCCGGGCTTTGAAGTGCCGATGCAGAGCCGGGCTTTCAGTGCTGACGCAAAGCTGGGCTTTCAGTGCCGACGTAGAGCCGGGCTTTCAAGTACCAACGCGGAGCCTGTCTTTAAGTGCCGACGCGGAGCCGGGCTCTATGTGCCGACGCGGAGTCAGACTTCAAGTGCCAATGCGGAGCCGGCTCTACGTATCGATGCGAAGTCAAGCTTCAAGTGTCAACACGGAGCCGGGCTTTACACGCTGATGCAAATTCGGGCTTTAAGTACCGACGCGGAGCCAAGCTTTCAAGTGCGGATGCAGAACCGGGCTTTCAGTGCCGACGCGGAGTCAGGCCTTCAGTGCCGACGTAGAGTCAGGCTTTCAAGTGAGAAGCAATATCGCTCATAGACAATTTCGTTAATGAGAAAAAAAATATTATTCTAGCAGACATGCTCAAGTTAAAAATACTATTACACTATTGGTAGTACCGACGTAGGTTGTCCGCGTTCCAGGTGCGAGGAAGAGGCTTCCCATCTAGCCCTTCAATCTGATATGCTCCACGATGAAGTGCGTCGGTGACTCGGTAAGGTCCTTCCCAATTGGGAGGCAGCTTTCCCCCCTCTGTAGGTTTGGAGATTTTGGCTCGTCTGAGGACCAAGTCTTCGGAGAGGAACGTTCTGGGATGGACTCGGGCATTGTAATATTTTGCAATTCTCTGCTGGTAGGAAGCCATCCTGAGTCGTGCATGATCATGGAGTTCCTTAACGAGGTCAAGATTGGCTCTCAACTGGTTGGGATTGTCCTCCTTATTGTACAATTGTGTTCGGGGACTGGGGATGCCAATCTCCACTGAAATGACTGCTTCCGACCCGAACACGAGGCTGAACGGAGTTTCTTTAGTGGGGGTTCAGGGCGTCGTGTGGTATGCCCACAGCATGTTTGGAAGCTTCTCTACCCATCTTCCTTTGAAATCATCTAGATGTGTTCTAAGCCCTTGAAGGATTGTCCGATTCGTCACTTCTATCGCTCCGTTTGTTTGCGGATGACCGACAGAGGTGAACCTCTGATATATTCCCAGTTTGGCATAGAACTCTTTGAAAGGAGCATTGTCGAACTGGCGTCTGTTGTCAGTAACAAGTGTATGGGGTAGTCCAAACCGATAAATAACGGACTTCCAAAAGAAGTTCCTCACCTTGGCTTCGGTAATCTGGGCCAGCGCTTTGGCCTCAACCCACTTGGTGAAGTGGTCGATGGTGACGAGCAAGAACTTCCGCTGACCAGAGGCTGGAGGGAATGGTCCCAAAATATCCATTCCCCATTGGGCGAACGGCCATGGAGCCGACAGGGGGCTTAGTCAAGAGGTTGGCAGCCGTTGAATGTTAGCATGCCGTGATAGCTATCGCACTTCCGAACCAGCTCGGCCGCATCTTCCTGCATGGTGGGCCAGTAGTAGCTTTGGTGTAGGGCCTTGTGTGATAGTGCTCTGCCCCCCAGATGGTTTCCGCAAATACCTTCATGGATCTCACCGAGAATGTAGTCAGCATCTACGGGTCCAACGCATTTGAGGAGAGGATGAGAGAAGGATCTTCGGTACAGTTGTCCGTCAAACATCAAGAACTTGTGTACTCACCACTTGAGTAATTTGGCTTCGGCGGGGTCGGCTGGGAGGGCGCCCGCGGTGAAGTATTGAATGTAAACATCCATCCAGGAAGGCTCTCGGCGGACTGGCATGGATTCCTCTACCGCGTCGATGCTTGGGGCTTCCAGATGCTCCACGTAGATCCTTCCCAA
This sequence comes from Calamus simplicifolius, assembly GCA_900491605.1. NCBI lineage: Eukaryota > Viridiplantae > Streptophyta > Magnoliopsida > Arecales > Arecaceae > Calamus > Calamus simplicifolius. The sequence goes on from UESW01002432.1 coordinate 54,953, forward strand.
GGTCCCGTCAGCCGAGGCAGCTAACCTGGACAAAGCATCGGCTCTGGCGTTCTTCCTTCGGAGGATGTAGCTGACACTGAAGTAGGTCAAGTGAGAGGCTTGTGATGGCACCATACTCAAGTAGCGGGACATCGTAGGATCCCACACCTCATACTCCCCTTTGATTTGACCAGAGACTAGTTGGGAGTCGGTGAAGACTCTAAGGCATTTCACCCCGAGCTCCCGAGCCAGTCTCATCCTTGATAGTAGGGCTTCATATTTAGCCTGGTTGTTGATGGTTGAGAAGAGGAAACGGAGGGCGTACTCGGTCACAATTCCGTTTGGATTAGCCAGGATGAGGCCTGCCCCGCTCCCTTGGGAATTTGACGCCCGTCTACGTGAAGGATCCAATCCTACCCTCTTTCCTCGGTTTCGACGCATGAAGAGTTTGCATGGGACTCCTTCGACTACTCTTCTGTCCAAGTACACTCGACCAGGAAGTCTGCTAGGACTGCAACTTCATTGCCGACCTAGGTCGAAATGATAGGTCAAATTCTTCTAGCTTGAGCACCCACTTCGCCAGTTGGCCAGAAGTATCGGGATGAGAGAGGATTGCCTTAAGTGGTTGGTCCGTGATCACCACTATCAGGTGAGCTTGAAAATAGGGCCTGAAGTACTGGGCAGAAATGATCAATGCAAAGATAATCTTCTTAACTTTTAAAAATATAGTCTCTGCATCATGGAGCACCTTGCTGGTGTAATACACTGGCTTTTGTGTCCCGTCAGCGTTCATGCGAACAAGCATGGAGCTGACAGCTTCAGGAGAGGCCACGAGGTATAGAAGGAGCTCTTCCCAACCCCTCGGTTTAGATAATAGTGGCGGGGTGGATAGAAACTCTTTTAATCCCTCGAAAGCCTCCTGGTACTCCCTCGTCCATTCGAAGCCGTTGACTTTGCGCAATGCCTTAAAGAAAGGCATGCATCTCTTTGCGGACTTGGATAGAAAACGGCTCAAGGCCGCCACCCTTCCAGTCAAGCGCTGCACTTTCTTCTTGTTAGCTGGAGACCTCATGTCTAAGATGGCTCGAATCTTATCAGGGTTCACCTCGATCCCATGCTGCGTCACCATAAAACCCAAGAACTTGCCTGCTGTCACCCCAAAGGCACACTTGCGGGGGTTTAGCCTCATCTGATACCGACGGAGATTACCGAAGGTCTCCGCCAGGTCGGCAATGTGGTCGGTGGTATGGACACTTTTAGTCAGCATGTTGTCCATGTACACCTCCATGTTGCGCCCGATCTGATCTTCAGAGATTTTATTCATCAGCCTCTGGTAAGTGGCCCCTACGTTCTTTAGTCCGAACGGCATCACCTTGTAAGAATATATCCCTTTCTCGGTCACAAACGAAGTAGCTTCCTCGTCCACTGGGGCCATCTTAATTTGGTTGTATCCGAAGAAGGCGCGCTAGAAAGGGGCCGCATGCATACGTTTATTTCCGCGTATCTGTGACCCCACCATCTCTGCAAGGAAGAAGATGGCGATTACACGAGCGCAGGAGGACAATTTTGATTTACTCAATACATCAAGACAATAAAGACAATAGACATATAACATTCTTAAAATATAAGAGAGTCAACTATAACAACCAAAAGTTTGAGGATTAAAATAAATTTTGAGTGAGAGTTTGAGGACCAAAAGCATATTTTAGCCTTTCTTTTATCATAACCTTTTACTTTATATGAAGAAATTTAGTTCTATTTAATTGAATTTTGCAATGATCAAAAGGGCTGCCTTAAGGCAAAACCTACTAGGAAAATGAATCTTGATGTTGTCCATCGAAATCTGATTGGAATTTCGTTCTTTGAGGAAAATTAGAAATAATTAATATCTTAATTAAAGAATAACTTAATATTTCTCTTGTCTCAAACAAAATAAAACCCTTCTATTGTTATCACAAGCATACAATTTAAGCAAATAGAGTATAACACACTTTATTACATGAAACTACACATAAAATAGAGTATAACACGCTTTTTGAGCCGTATAAAATCCTACTACACATAAAATTCTAATTATAAGGTTCGCTATTTTAGAGAGGTGTAGATCCTGTTGTGAAATCAGGTATTGTACATGCGCATATACTCATTATATTGAGACTATCGATCATATTTTGAATTTGTTGAATCCAATTTTTCTTTCAATTGGTGTTAAAGCTGTGTGAATGAATAATCTCATATATGAGTTAATTATCTGTATATAAAAATTAAATTTTATTTTAGTTTTTTTAATGAAATATTAGGTTCAATCTTCAATATTTAGGGATGTTATACCGAGGATTGTTCCTAATTTCCCTCTTATTTTGGCTTATTACTTATTTATCCTAGTAATTCCTTACATTATTAATGGCTATTTGAGCTTATCGTGAGCTATTTTAACCTTATTGGTGTTCCTTCTTATTGCCTGGGGGTGACAAACGGGTTGGATCTAATACGCATTGGCTATAAAAATTATCAATTTATAACCAGACTCATTTATTGAACAGGTTAGAATTTCAATCCCGAACTTGACCTGTTTAATATACGGGTAACGCAATCCAATCCATTTAATCCGTTTAACATATTAACTAATAATAAAAATGTTATATGTTAATCTTTTTAATCTGTTAACCAATCGTCTAAATGAGTTGAATAAATGGATCAATTCGACCCGCTCCATCCAAATAGTTACTTAAATAAGTTAAACGGTTTAACGATATTAAACTCAAATCTGATCCACTTAACACACAGATGGGTCAATCTATTCATTACAACTCGAACCTGTTTAATCCAAACCTATTTATTATTTATGGCGGATCGAATTAGATTGGATAAATTGGTCGAATTCATTTTTACCGGCTCCAAAGGGAGGCCATGACCATCCTTTTTCATTGCCCGACCGAAAGTTGCGCCCGATGACAGGTTGGACTTTCTATTTCCTCGTGGTTGGCTGACGGTTTCTTGCCGTTTCTCTGTGGCGACTCAGTCGGTCTTCGGGAGTAAGGTATCAATTAATTTAAAACATCTAATTTAGAAAAATTATTCAACCAGATAAAAACTTTTATTCTTCCAATTGAAAGGCAAATTAGATTTTTATAAATATTCAAATCCTTATTCATTACCTCATCAGAGTTTTTATAGAATAAGATTCTATTCATACAATATAGAAAGTTTTGCAGGACGTCTTATCTATAAAATTTTATATAATATTAATATTGAATTATCTAAAAAATCATCTTTGGCTCATTTTTCACCAAGTACATGGCCGGAGATCACATTCTCCCTTTTACTGATTGGAGGCTCACGATCATCAAGGAGTATTTAATCTTACAAGTTGGCCCTTACTGATTTATACAAGAGAGTCCATGTGCCCCATGCTACTTGGATCAGAGCGTAAGCTAGTGATGCTTTTCACTATCGAATTTTTGCCATCTACTGTGCAGCACCCCATCGCTTTGCGAAGCAGCACTTATAACTCTATTTTCACAGTTTAAGTTGCTTTCATTTCATTCGTCGCTAGTATGTTTTTGCTTCTTTTTTTTTTTTTCTCTCTGACTATTAAGATATTTCAGCTTGTTAGATTTTCGGGTCTTTGTCTAAAGATTCAGTAGCAGTTCGAAAGGTTAACTTATTTATGAATCGTTGAACCTACGTTTATTTTTAATTCTTCACTGCTAGCCTGTTCATTTGAACGGAGTGTGGAATTCGGAGTCTCCATGATGAATCCATGGCCGAAGCAGTTAGATTATGTTAAAGAGTAATTTGCACTTCCCAAAAATATTTCTAGAATGATGAAAGGACTGCTATAATGATTCACGTTTTTTCTGAAAATGACTCTTACTATTTTCTAGATGAGTTTAATATATCTCTTCTATTTCCTAAGGTAGTGTTTGGATGCCCTATTCCCGCCTGGAATAGGGCCTTATTCCACCAAACAACATTAAAAAGTCACGTGGGCCCCACAGTTTTTCTTATTCTCGTCAACACACCTATCCCCATTGTCGTATTCTACGGTACCCGATGGAATAGCTCATTTTCTCACTGTAGCTATTCCAGGGGCACCGATGGAAGTTAAAACAAAGATATTTTCATCCGCTTCGGTCTTCATCCTTCTCCTCTCGCGACTAGGGTTTCAAAAAATTCCTGGCCTGAGTTTTGAGCCTTGCTCTTCTACTCTGGCCTTCTTTTTGTGGATGCTCGCAAGAAGCCTCTCGACTCTTTTCTCCGCATTAACGAAGAGGATCAAGCGGATCTGTGGCCCGCTTCTCACTTAGGTTTTCATCCTTATTGACCCATTTATTGATTTTGATGATTAACAAAAGCCATGAGTATATTTCTTATGTTACTAATGAGATTGACAAAGTGTTTTAGGAACTTAAAATGGTTAAGTATTCATAACTCCAAGAAAAATGAGTTTGGATCAATTTTTAATGTTATGTGTCAAGTTTCAAACTTTAGAGCCGACTCCAGAAATATTAGAGCCGACTCCGAAGCGTATCAGAATTATTTGGCACATTCGGCACGATTTAGAGCCGACTCAAAAAAATTAGAGCTGACTCTAACCTGAGAAACAAAGAACCTCCTTTCTATGTCAGAAATTAGAGCCGACTGTAGATAAGTTAGAGCCGACTCTAATCTAAGAACAGAGACTGCATTTTTTGAGACACAGTTAGAGTCGACCCCAAGGAAGTTAGAGCCGACTCCAACATGGGATGTGTCGACCCCACAAAAAACTAGAGCTAACTCCACGATGAAAAATTCTTTCTATTTTGGGCAACCCGACTTAAAGCCAGCCACAGGCTAAATTAGAGCCGACTCTAATTTGTCAGAGGAGACTTTCAGAATTGTCAGAAATGGCTCCAACGGCTATATTTTTCCTGGTAATCTTCAACGGCTCTTTCCTTTCTCATGATAAACTCATCCATAAGCACTCTCAATGGCTATTTTGCATCAATATATGGATTAAGAGGAGATTATAAAAGGAGGGTTCCGACCGTTTGAAAATAAGAGAAGAAAAAAAGGAAAAATCTAGAATAGAAGAGAGAAATATCAAAATGAAAGCTCAGATTCATATCTCAAGTGTTCGAAAAAGAGAGGAGAGAAATTAAAAAAATATTCAAGATCCAAATCCAAAGAATTTCCATCAAATAGAAGAAGAAAAGCAAGAACCCTAGTTCTTCACCCTTCTCTACATCAACTTTTCTTCCAGAGCTTCAATCGTATCTTGAGGAAGATCATCCAAGAAGAGAAGAGGAAAAGAGAAAAAGAGGAAAAGTAGAAAAGAAGAAAAGCTCAACCACAAAGATCTTCTAATCAGGTTGTTCTATCTCCATTTTTACTTATATTGTCTATTTGCTCATTTAAGGAGCTTTCATATTATTGTAATCATTTACTTGATACGTTTGTTTTCTGATTCAATCAAGTGATTGAATCAGGTGAGGCAGTTGTCCTTGCGCAAGCTAAGATTAGCTTGAGTTAGGTTGTGTGCTGGTGAACCTATGAAAACCGGCTAGGTTCGTTGTGATCCCATTGTAAAACAACAAGTTTGGGTTGTGATCTTGCAAAACAATTCGGCTGTAATCAGGGTGATTATAGTATGTGCTCAAGAGTTGCTTGGGAGTGGATATAGATGTAGCTAACACCGAACCAATATAAATCCTTGTGTTTATCATGCTGGTTTCCTCTTTCTTCACTCTATCTTTATATTCTGCTTTGCATTCTTAGCATTACACTCACTACACTCTTTTTGTGCATCTTCACTTTGGAAAATTAATTTTAAATGTTAAATTTTTTAAGAACCCAATTCACCCCCTCCCTCTTGGGTCGCCATCTGGGTCAACAATTGGTATCAGAGTTTGTGCTCATCCTTGCTTGATATAACAATCAAGAGCTAAAGATCCAAATGGCAGCTCAAGCTATGGCAGCTCAAGCTGGTTCTTCTTTTTCTGAGGGACAATCCACAAACTGACCACTCTTGTTTAATGGCACAAACTATTCATATTGAAAAGCTAGAATGAGAATTTTCATTCAAGCTTTAGACTATGAGTTATGGAGTGTCATTATCAATGGTCCTAGCACTCCCACACACTTAGTTGATGGATCCATTATTTCTAAGATTGAAAGGGATTGGAATAAAAATGATCGAAAAATGGCCCAGCTCAATGCCAAGGCCATGAATGTCCTATACTGCTCCTTGGATGCAAATAAATTCAATAGAATATCTACTTGCATTTCAGCCAAGGAGATATGGGATCGGTTGGAAGTTACTCATGAGGGTACCAACCAAGTTAAAGAGTCCAAGATTATAATATTCTTGTGTATAAATATGAACTCTTTAACATGGATCAAAATGAATCTATCACATGCATGTATACTAGGTTTACTGATATAGTGAATGGATTGAAATATCTTGGTAAGACCTATACTAACTCTGAATTGGTTTGAAAAATTCTTAGGTCTCTTCCAAGAGCATGGGAAGCTAAAGTGACAGCAATCCAAGAAGCCAAAGATCTGAACAGTCTACCTTTGAAGGAGCTCCTTGGATCCCTTATAATCCATGAACTTATAATAAAGTAGTATCAAGAAGATGATGTGAAGAAGAAGCGGACCATCGCACTTAAAGCTATAGAAAATGAAAAGAGCAGCAGCGATGAAGATGATGACGATGATGAAACTACTCTCCTTGCGAGAAAATTTAAGAAATTTATGCAAAGGAGACCCTTCCATAAGAAAAATATTGGTATTAAGATGAAAGAAGAAAAGGAGAAAGATAAGGATAAAGAGAAAGATCCCTTGAGTTGTTACAAATGTAAAAAATTGGAATACTTCAAATCCAAATGTCCTCAACTTAAGAAGGGATACGAAAAAAGAAAAAAAAAACGTATGTTGCAACTTGGAGCGACAGTGAGGAATCTTCATCCGAAGATGTTCAATAAGAAGTTGCCAACATATATCTCATAACAAATAATGAAGATGAGGTAAATTCTGAAACCCCCAATTATGATTTCACATTTGATGAACTATATGATGCTTTCAATGAATTGCTTAGTGACTTCAAAGTTTTAAGAACAAAGAACAAAATTTTGAAAACTAAAAATCTAGATCTTCTTAAAAAGAAAGATGAATTTGTTCTTGAAATTGAAAAGATAAAATCTAAAAAGCAAGATATGTTAAAGGAAAAATAATTGATTTCTACTGAAAATCTAAATTTAAAGAAAGAAATTAAAAAATATAGAAACATTGTTGATAAATTTACTAATAGCTCGAAAAAGCTTAACTTACTTTTAAACAATCAAAGAGCTATTTTTGATAAAGCTGGTTTAGATTATAGACCACACAAGAAGCAAAAGTTTGTTAACAATTTCTTCGTAAAAAAATCAATTGAAAAAGATATTTTCTATTTTCACTGTGGTATGAAAGGGCATAAATCTTATGTGTGTAATTATAAAATGTTTCATATAGATATTAGTCATAGAAGTAAACTGATTTGGGTTTCAAAAGGAACTATATTTACTGCTACTAACCATGAAGGACCCAAGAAAGCTTGGGTACCTAAACATAAGATATGATTACTTTGCAGGAGTGTTTTGCAGCCATAGGATCAAAAAAAAATGATATCTTGATAGTGGCTACTCAAGACACATGACAGATGACAAAGAGTAATTCATCATACTTAAAGATAAAAGAAAAGTGGTAACGTTTGGAGATAATGGTAAAGGCCACATCATGGGCTTTGATAAAATTCAGATTACATCCTATTATCGATTTTGGAATTAAAAGTAGTTACCTTTTAATATGTTTGTGCACATATAAACACACATACCTTTATATAAATATTGAAAGAGAGAAAGGTAGACTTAGATACGCTTCTTAGTCATGTCATAATTGGACGATTGGAGTTAAATATCAATAATCCTAGCTATTGGATTGATTCACTGCTTTTAGATTACTTATACACTAAAAATCATATCATTTGAGGATCCTCAAGCTTATGTATCAAGTAGTCAAAAAATAAATATTATTTTATATTATTTAATATGTCCTAATTTGACCACTTGATCAAATTCTGAAATCCACACTCCATCCATTCATTTGAACATAAAACATGGATTTTACTTCAATCAAATTTTTTATTGGGCCCACTAGCAAATAAAGTTACAATATGCATACCAAAAATCTTTTTCACGATTGTTTATATATCTAAATTAAAAAGAAAAAAGTCGTCTGCATTGCAGCCCACCATATTGACTTCGAGCAAACGATCATTTAATTTTAATTTTGATTATCACTTTTTCTTTCTCTCTTTTCTGATTTAATATGGAGTTCTACGGTCCGACATAGGGTAGGAAGACAGTGTCAAAGCGATGGCATCTTTCCTTTAGATTTTTTTTCTCAGAAAAATCTTTTCAGCGCGATGATGTGATTAAAGTTTTCTCCTCCCCCTGCTAATTAACTCATTGTCATGGTGATCTTTCAGTCAGCTGGGGCTTGCTCATGGCTTACAGTTGTTGGGACTCGAAAATATGATCTAAAAAATACACTCAACTTCGTGTTCAAATATTGCATGTCATAGTTCACGATGCCAATGCAAAAGGGAGCAACAGAAAGTTAGTTTTCCGAGTCCCTAAAGCAGTTTTGCTTTGTTAGCGGCCTCTGACATGGGAGCCTGCACTCAGATGAGTTAACCCACATGGAGTTAAATTCATTCTGTCATTGGACTCCACGATCAATTGATTCTATAACCATGGCATGCATGTAAGCTCATGACTTTGGGTCCAAGAACGTACATCTTGGGCTACTATTGAAAAATCCAAGTCTTCGGCAAATGAAAAAGTAACCAGCGTTGGACAGCCGGTGCCCACTTTCAATCCAGTACTATTCCAAGTCACGTCGAACATGAAAATTGAAGATTACCTCAAATTACCTCAGATTCAATAAGATGAATGAATAGCTTGAGACTTTGTTCCATCTCAAAATTTAGACTCGGCATCAGACAAAAAAGATTAAGTGCAATTCAAATTCAAATCTCAAGTCAAGTCAAAAATAAAAAAAAGAGGTTTCTCTCATCTTGACTAGTCCATTCTGCAAGGCAGCATGGTCTATTCTAACTTTTAGAATTTTTTTATATCTCTATTTTAACTTTAGAATTTTAGTTGGCTTATGTTTTAATGTTTGAATCTATTAAATATTAATTCAGATTAATTAAACTTGAATTGAGCTCGGTTCAAAATTGAATTAATTTTTGGCTTAATTAAAAGTATGCGAGGTGCCTTTTCAGGGTTATTATGTTCAGCATCATTCGGTATTAAGCTTTAATTAAAATAAAAATGGTGAGAAATAAGCTTATCTTGAGCATTTATTTCAAAATTACAATTAGTTTCAAACTGAGCTTAGTCAACCCTTTGGTTTAGGCATGGGTAATGGAAAGCGATGATGGCGTGTGAGGTCATGACTTTGGGTCCAAGAATTAAACTTAGAATTAAACAAACGAACCAAAGAACAGAGGCATGTTCAACTTTCATGACCAGCCCCCTCCCCTCCAGCTCAAACTGTCCTGGTCTAAACCATGGTATGAAGAAGCCCTTTGGTTTAGGCATCTACTTGAAAAGGCCCTAATTTCCTGCTGATTAAATCCATTTTCTCTTTATTTTTTCTTCTTCCTGACTGACTTGAATTTCTTTAAGGAATTTTACAATGATCATGAAGGTTAACTTAAATGCAAAACCTAATAGGAAAATGAATTTTGATGTTGCACAATGAAATCTGATTAGCATTTAATTTTTGAAGTAAAATTAGGAATAATTAGCTTCTCAATTAGAGCATCACCTATTATCTATCTTTTCTATAACAAATAAAAATTCCTTTATTTATTTTCTATCATGAGTCTAGAATCTAAGCAAATAGAGTGTAATATTTTGATATCACATTAAACTCCCAACCATTGGCATAGCTCCTAGACATAGATACAAACTATAAGAAAATACAGAATTATTCAAATGAACATGGAAATTGAAGCATCTCAAAATTCCCATCTCTTAAATATTGCTAAAATATATTCTTCTATTATGGTGAGACCTAGCTGCACATTTGGGAACTTTGATCACCTGAAGGCGAGAGTCCGACTAGAGAACTCAACCGTGCTCTCTGAGTTCTCTGCAAGAGCATAAAGTAACCTTGGAACAGGAGGAATGTTAACTTCGATGACACCCTCTAAAATTTGGACAACATGTCCCATGGATGGCCGGCAAGACTCATGATCCTGAATGCACCAACAAGCAACCTTACAGGCTCGATCAAGCTCTTCTAGGTCAGCATCACCATTCAGCTTCTGATCCAACAAGCTAAGAACATCACCTTGGATAACTTCAGTAGCAACCAACATGGGGAAATAGGCATTCTTTCCCTCTTCTGATTGCTCTGCATTTCTCCTGCCCGATATGATCTCTAAAAGCATCATCCCATAGCTATAAACATCAACTTTGGAAGTGATAGGCATGCCAGAGATCCATTCTGGTGCAAGATAGCCTATGGTTCCCCTGAATGTCGTCAGAACTCTACTGAAGTCGCGGCCCACGAGCTTTGCAAGGCCAAAATCCGACACCTGTGGAACAAATGAGGCATCTAAGAGTATATTTTCTGGTTTAATGTCGCAGTGTATGATGCAGTCCCTGCATTTCTCATGGAGATAAGCTAATCCTCTAGCAGCTCCAACGGCAATCCGGTACCTCGTTTTCCAATCCAAAACCATGGAATCATTGCTCCGAAAAAGCTTGGCTTCAAGAGAACCATTTGGCATGTAATCATAGAACCATTTGTCCCTGCAGAACAGAATCCACGAAGGCGAACCAGGTTAACATGCTGAAGTTTTCCAATGGTGCTCACCTCGGTTCTGAATTGCTTCTCCCCCTGGCGAAGACCTTCAAGCTTCTTCACAGCAACGGCAGTAGAGTCAGGTAGCTGTCCCTTGAAGACAGAGCCAAACCCTCCTCACCCTATCTTCTCAGAGAAGTTTTTGGTGATTTGCTGCAAGTCACCATATCTAAACATCACCAAATTATTCTCCATAGCTTTTGTAATACCAATCATTCGTCTCTGTTGGTATCTGCAAACCAGCATGAGAGCAATTGCAGATAGAACGATGCCCACCACCGTTCCCACCACAACGGTAAGCAAACGATTCTTGGTTTTGGACTCTGGCAGCTCTGAAGCTGCTAGACGGATGTATAGGGTCTCTCCAGTCGATCCATCTGATTTTTCTTTAAATCAAGTAATTCTCCATACCATACTGTACATCTATTACTATAAGAATAAGCAGTACAGGAGCAATTGTTCAAGCAAGCTAATTCACAATCTTTAATTGTAGCAACTTCCAAAACATTGGGATAATCGGGTAATACCATATCAGACAGCGTAATGAACTTGTCTCTGTCACCATGATTGGAGCTATTAGAGCCACACTGCAGAAGAGGAGTGTTTCTCACACAACCCTGGCTGTGATCACCCAAGTCCCAGTTGCTTGGAGAGGCCTCACTGAAGCCCTTCACACAGCTGCAGAAGGAAAAGCTCAACTCACTGCAGCTGCCAAAAGGACCGCAGAGAGCATAGACACCACACTGCTGTTTTGGTACAGACCCCGGCATGGTCCACCTCTGTACGGCTTCCACCCAGAACAAAATCATCAAGTGCCCCGAGATATTCAAGACTGGCCTCCAAATCATCTCTTCATCCTTAAGATAATAGGTGTAGTAGTTCACCGTTGCACTGGAGACATACTCAAATGAATAGTGTTGTAGGATCCGGTTATCTGCCATCTCCGGAGCATTTGGAAACGCGCGGCCATTCCATTCCCCAGTTGAATAATACTCTCTGGTTCCGTTCCACACTAAATGCAGGCTAGTGCTATTGGGGTCTACCTCGAAGGAGAAGATCCCAGGAGAAGGGTCATCAGAGTTCTTCCAGGAGGTGAGGCGCTGCCTCTCTCCAGTCACTTTGTTCGTGCTGATTTTGGCTCCGGCGAGCAATGTGTCGGTTGGGTGGTCAAAGCTCTGCCAGAAGATTTTGGATGGGTCAGAGTCATCTTTAAGAACCAGGTTTCCAGTGTCCAGGATCACAGCAGTTGTGGTGTTGGATTTTATGGTGGTTTGATTGGTGGACCATACTTGGTTCTTGAACTGGTTGACGAGGACTAGGTTGCCATCATCAGAGATTTTGAGCTCTGATGAGGTTGGGTCAGAGACGGGTGCATCTCTGTTTGCCACCCAAACTGGAGTGAGCTCTGAGATCTTCTTGTACCAAATGGCTATGTAGTGCTTATTGGAGGATTTGTCACCCGGTTGGAAGAAGCCCAACTCAAATTTGGCACCTTGGGAGATTATGGTCTGGTTTCCCGAGAGAGAATGATTCAATGAGATGGAACTGGCAGCGAAAGAGAGAGGGGAGTTAAGGAAGCTGAAGAAGAAAAAGAGGAAAGGAAAGAGCAGAAGGTGGTTCATGGCTGCTCGAACTGCTTAGCAGAAGAAGAGGAAAGCTATGTCTGCAATAATATGGAGGAAAGACTTGGCAGAGCCGAGTAGAAGAAAGAGATTAATTAGGCGGAGAATTTCAATGCAACGCCTCAGGCTTGCACGATTCAACTTCGTTACAAAAGTTTGACCATGTGGTATGACTAAATTTGCTTCTCATCCTCCGTCCGTTAGCGTGGAAGAATTCTTAGCAATTAAGCACTCATCTATTATTATTTGTTCTTACCCGTTGTCACGCTTCAAAATACCGCACAGCCCCCCTTGGATCTTACGAAGCACCACCGCTTCACAAACCCGTCAGCTCCGTTGATCCCACGAAGACGTAGAACCCTCAGCGCCCGGGTCTCTCACGCTGAACTTCCTGGGAGCCCGTCCGGTTCGTGGGAGTGGAACACCACACGCGAGCGTTCCCCAGGCTCTTCTTCTGGTTGCGTTGACTTCCACCACCCCCTCCTCAACGTGAGGATTTGGGCTGGTTGCGTTGACTTCCACGTACCCCTCCTCAACGTACGTGAGGACTTGGAAAGCGTCTACCCCTCCTCAACAGTGAGGACTTGGGACATCCCGCGTGAATTGTTGGGCCTGTATGGTGCTATCAAGGCCCAGATGGGCTAACTTATATTGGGCTAGGTTTTGAGTCCAAGGGTTGAGATTAAATCAAGTCACGAGTATACACGGGCTTGGGGATTAGTTTAATCTCATTGGTTTAGTCCATTAGAGTTTTTTGTTGAGTCTGGGCCTGGCCCACTTCGTGGATGTATTTAAACCCTAGTCTCTAGGGTTTGGATGGAATAGTGAACAGATTCTTTTCTCCCAGAAATTTCATCTCTCACAAGACGGCAGCCCTTTCTTTCCCTATCTCCTCCTCCTCTCTCTTCTTCCTCCCCCTACCGCACGGAACCAGAACCGAAGTCGTGACGTGTTCTAATCAGTGCACGGTGAGAAAGGAAATCCACGAGAGAAAGGAAAAGCCGTTTCTCCCCGGGGCGTTGTGGACGTGTGACGGCTTTCTCCCAGGGCATCCGGCGTTGTGGATTTCTCCCATAGAAGCCGTAAAGATCCAGAGCTTTCTCCCAGGCTGATCTTGTGGGAGGAACTCATGGGAGTCTAGTCAACGTGAAGAAAAGAGGGAGTCTTGTCAACGGTCAAAGCGTGGAGGAGCTTGGGGATATTCCAGCAAAGAATAGAAAATCAAGAATTAAAACCCTAACAAGTGGTATCAGAGCCTGGTTCAAGGAGTAATCTGGAGGCCTTCAAGGAGTTGAAATAATTTCAACAGAATCTCGTCAAGGTACTTCTCTATTTTATAAAATTTATTTTTGTGCTATTTTTGAAATTGGCCATGGGGAGTAGCATAAAAATAGAGGTTGAGAAGTTTGATGGGAAGGGAAGTTTCTCCATGTGGAAAGTCCGGGTAGAGGACCTCCTTGTGCAGCAGGGTTTAGATTTGGCTTTGGAGGAAAGGCCAGATGGGATGACAGACAAGCAGTGGATTTCATTGGAGAAGAAGACATGTTCAATGATCAGGGGCTGTCTGGCGGATTCAGTCCTCTATTCAGTGCTGGAGGAGAAGACCCCGAAGGGACTCTGGACGAAGTTGCACACCCTCTATATGGGGAAGAATATGTGCAACAAGTTGATGTTGAAGAAGCGCCTCTACAGCCTTCGGATGTCAGAAGGTGGAGATGTGCTGGGTCACATCCAGATATTCGACCAGATGAGCAATGAACTTCTGAATGTCGGGGTCAAGATGGAGGAAGAAGATAAAGCACTTCTGCTTTTATGTTCAATGCCCACGTCTTATGACTCATTGGTCACAACACTGCTCTATGGGAAGGAGACATTAATTTATGAAGATATTGTCTCGGTGCTTCGGACGAATGAGCAGAGGGAGAAGATGACCAAGGAAGCTGTTCCCCAGGAGGGTCTATCAGTTGGGGAAAGGACAGGCAGAGGTAGGGGCAGGGACAGAAGTAAGTCTGGAGGACGATCAAAGTCCAGGAAAGGCAAGAGAGAGCTGAAGTGCTATAAGTGTGGAGAGGTAGGACATTTTAAGAAGAATTGTCCTAAGTGGAAAAATCAGAAGGGAGAAAAAGGAGGATCTGAGTCTGTGAGTACAGTTGCAGATCAGGAGGTGGAGGATGATCTCTTGGTTGTATCAGATGATCACAGGCACAGCACAGAGATGTGGACCTTGGATTCAGCCTGTTCTCATCATTACACTCCCAACCGGTCGTGGTTCAGTACTTACACAGAGGTTGAGGAGGGGAATGTGACTCTTGGAGATAATCACCCTTGCAAGGTGGCAGGTATTGGCACAGTGAGGGTGAGGATGTTTGATGGTATGGTGCGCACTCTTACCAGTGTGAAGCATGTTCCAGAACTCAAGAAGAATCTGGTATCACTGGGGTACTTGGAGCGGACTGGATACAGCTTCAGCAGTCGTGCCAGGAGTGGAGTTCTGAACATCTCCAATGGAGCCATGGTGGTGATGAGAGGGAGGAGGCTGGAAAATAATCTATACAAGATGGAGGGCTCTGTGATGACTGTGAAATCTGAGGTGGCAGCTGTGGAGCAAGATCCCCGGGATGTGTACAGGATGTGGCATTACCGCCTGGGCCACATGGGAGACAAGGGGATGAAAGAACTGAGCAAGAGAGGTCTGCTTCCAGACTTGAGTAGCGGAGATATGGAGATCTGTGAGCCTTGTCAGATGGGAAAGCAGAGGAGAGTACAGTTCTCAGTCAGCACAGCTAGGAGTGCTGAACCCCTGGAGTTAGTACACACAGATGTCTGGGGACCAGCCCCAGTTTCTGCAAGGAATGGGGCCAGATACTTATGACCCTGATAGATGATTTCTCAAGGAAGCTGTGGATCTACTTTATGAAGGAGAAATCAGAGGTCTTCACCAAGTTCAAAATCTGGAAGGCTGAGGTGGAGAAGGAGCAGGGTAAAAGTGTGAAGTGTCTGAGGTCTGATAATGGCGGGGAATACACCAGCAGGGAGTTCCAGATTTTTTGTGAGGAGTGGGGCATCAGAAGGCACTTCTCGGTGATGGGAACTCCTCAACAGAATGGGGTGGCTGAGAGGATGAACAGAACACTATTGGAAAAGGCAAGATGCTTAAGGCTGCAGGCAGGGCTTCCAAAGATGTTCTGGGTTGACGCAGTAGATGCAGCTAGCTACTTGGTCAATCGGTCACCGCACACCAGGTTAGATGGAGACATTCCAGAGGAGATATGGTCTGGAAGGAAGACAAGCCTAAACCATCTAAGGGTGTTTGGATGCACAGCATATGTGCATGTTGGAGCTGGGGAGCGGAGTAAGTTGGATGCCAGGTCTAAGAAGATGGTGTTCCTAGGCTACCCGCGAGGAGTCAAGGGGTATCGGCTATGGGACCCCTTGGAGAAGAAGGTTGTCATCAGCAGAGATGTAACCTTTGATGAGAGCTCAATCCTCCAGAACAGAAGTGGCATGGATGCACAGCAGGGACTACAGGAGGTAGAACACGGTAACACTAGTCAGACAACCTCCTATACAGTTGTGCCATTTGCTAGTGGACCAGGAGGATTTGAGATTCAGGTGGAGAGGACTGACAGAGGGGGTAGAAGCCAGGGAGTTCAGCAGGATGCAGCTGGACAGGGGACTGATACTGGGATCGCACAGCAAAGGCCCAGGAGGAACGTGCGACCACCAGTTCGATACGGCTTTGAGGATTCGTTGTCATATGCCCTGGTGACAGCGAATGGAGACCCTTTCACCTATGAGGAGGCTATGGAAAGTCAGGATAGAGATAGGTGGATCCATGCTATGGCAGAGGAAATGCAGTCTCTTCACAGCAATAATACGTGGCAGGTGGTCCAGCTGCCACAAGGAAAGAAACCCATTGGTTGTAAATGGGTTTATCAGCGCAAGGAAGGAGCTTCAGAACAAGAGGGTATCAGGTATAAGGCAAGACTAGTGGCCAAAGGATACTCTCAGAAAGAAGGCATCGATTATGGTGAGATATTTTCTCCAGTTGTCAGGCACACTTCCATCAGACTATTATTGAGTATTGTAGCAGCTCAGGACTTGGAGCTGGAGCAGATGGATGTGAAGACAGCATTCCTCCATGGTCATTTGGAGGAGAGCATCTACATGGAGCAGCCACCAGGGTTTAGAGAACCAAGATCAGATGGGAAAGTCTGTTTGCTGAAGAAATCTCTGTATGGGCTGAAGCAGTCGCCGAGGCAGTGGTACAAGAGATTTGACACTTATGTTAGGAGCATTGGACTTTCCAGGTGTGAGTATGATTCTTGTGTGTATGTTAAATCTCTGGATGATGGGTCTAGGATGTACTTACTCTTGTATGTAGATGACATGCTGATAGCATGCAAGAGTAAGAAGGCTGTACAGGAACTGAAGATAGCTTTGTCTCGGGAGTTTGAGATGAAGGATCTGGGGCCAGCCAGGAAGATCCTAGGGATGGAAATCATCAGAGATAGATCCAAAGGTGTGCTGCATCTGAGTCAGGGTGGCTACATTAAAAAGATTCTGGAGCGATATGGGATGAAGGATGCCAAACCGACAGCACTACCTTTGGCAGCACATTTTTCCTTATCGAAGACCATGTCACCACAGACTGAGGTGGAGGCTCAGGAGATGGAGAAGGTACCATATGCTTCTGGTGTTGGGAGCCTTATGTATGCCATGGTATGTTGTAGGCCAGACATAGCCCATGCAGTGAGCCAGGTGAGCAGGTTCATGGCGCAGCCTGGTAGGGAGCACTGGCGAGCACTGAAGGGAATCTTCAGGTACTTGGTAGGTACAGTTGGGGTTGGTATTTGCTATGGACAGCAAGAAGATGCTGAGAGATCCAACTTATCCAAGGAGGCTCGTGGGCAGTTATATGGGTATGTGGATGCAGACTTTGGTGGAGATGTGGACACTAGGAGATCCACAACAGGCTTTGTGTTCAGCCTGTTTGGTGGTCCAGTATCGTGGAGATCATGTCTGCAGCCCATCACAGCCTTATCTACCACGGAGGCAGAATACATAGGTATCACAGAGGCAGCAAAGGAAGCTCTTTGGCTGAAGGGCTTGATGCTGGAGATGGGACTTGATCAGAAGGTTGTCCAGGTGCATAGTGACAGCCAGAGTGCTCTGATGCTTGCGCAGAATGCAGTCTATCATGCCAGGACGAAGCACATTGACCTCAGATACCACAGGATCAGAGAGCTGGTGGAAGATGGTGAGGTGGAGCTGGTGAAGGTATACACCAAAGAAAATCCAGCAGATGCACTGACTAAGGTTCTTCCACGGGACAGTTTTCAAAAGTGTATTTCGTTGTTAAAGCTGATGGACACAGTGGACGTGCTGAGGCCTTGAAAGCACCAAGGTGGAGATTGTTGGGCCTGGTGTGGTGCTATCAAGGCCCAGGTGGGCTAACTTGTATTGGGCTGGGTTTGAGTCCAAGGGTTGAGATTAAATCAAGTCACGGGTGTACACGGGCTTGGGGATTAGTTTAATCTCATTGGTTTAGTCCATGGGAGTTTTTGTTGAGTCTGGGCCTGGCCCACTTCGTGGATGTATTTAAACCCTAGTCTCTAGGGTTTGGATGGAATAGAGAACAGATTCTTTTCTCCCAGAAATTTCATCTCTCACAAGACGGCAGCCCTCTTCTTTCCCTATCTCCTCCTCCTCTCTTCTTCCTCCCCCTGCCGCACGGAACCAGAACCGAAGTCGTGACGTGTTCTAATCCAGTGCACGGTGAGAAAGGAAATCCACGAGAGAAAGGAAAGCCGTTTCTCCCCGGGGCATTGTGGACGTGTGACGGCTTTCTCCCAGGGCGTCCGGCGTTGTGGATTTCTCCCATAGAAGCCGTAAAGATCCAGAGCTTTCTCCCAGGCTGATCTTGTGGGAGGAAGACTCATGGGAGTCTAGTCAACGTGAAGAAAAGAGGGAGTCTTGTCAACGGTCAAAGCGTGGAGGAGCTTGGGGATATTCCAGCAAAGAATAGAAAATCAAGAATTAAAACCCTAACATGAATCTGGACGCTGTGAAGCACCGCAACGTGAGGTTCCTTGGAGACGTGCGAACGCGTGGATGACCACGCGTATGGCGACCGAGAACAGAGAGAAGAGTAGGAAGGAAGAGGAAGAATAAAGCTGCGGTGAAAGAGGATTGAAAGAAAAAATTTTATTTTATATTTATTCAAACCATAAAATTTAAATTTAAATACATGCCCAAATGGGCTTAGCTTAAACTCAATAAAAACTTTTATGAATTAACTCAATGAGATTAAAATAATCTTCAAGCCCATGTACGCACGTGACTTGATTTATCCTAACCCTTGGATTCATACCCAACTCAATACAAGTTAGCCCAACTTGAGCCTTAATAGACCACACCATGCCTAACAATCTCCACTTTGATGCTTCAAGGCCTCATAACGTCCGTTGTGTCCATCAGCTGCATTAACAAGAAGCTATTGCATGAAAGACCTTAGTCAATGCATATGCTGGGTTCTCTTTGGTATGTACCTTCACTAACTCCACTTTATCTTTTCCATCAACTCTATGTAATCGATGCATTCATTCTAAGAGTATCCTCCAGCTACTACTCTTGCCTTATACCTGATATCTCCTTGCTCTGAATGTTCTTTCTTGTGCTGATAAACCCATTTGCAACCAATGAATTTTTTTCCTTGTGACAACTGGACCAACTACGACGTACCATTCTTATGGAGAGACTGTATCTCCTCTAACATAGCCTGTATCTCCTCTACCATAGCCTAGACCCACCTATCTCTATCTTGGCTGTCCTGGCTCTCCATAGCCTCTTGATAGGTGTAAGGGTCTTCATTCACTATCACTAGGGCATATGACAATGAATCCTCGAAGTCATATCGAACTGGTGGTCGCATGTTCCTTTTGGGCCTGTACAGTGCGATCCCAGTATCAGTTCCCTGTCCAACTGCATCCTGCTAAGTCCTCTGCCCAGCTATATCCTGTTGAACTCCTTGGCTTCTGTCCCCTCTGTCAATACTCTTCACCTAAATTTCAAATCCTCTTAATCCACTAGCAAATAGCACAATTGTGTCTGACTAGTGTTGCTTTGTTGCACCTCCTATAGCCCCTGCTGTGCATCTGTATCATCTCTCCTTTAGATGATCGAGCTCTCATCGAAGGTCACATCCCTGCTGATGACAACCTTCTTTTCCAAGGGGTCCCATAGCCGATACCCCTTGATTCCACACAGGTA
>UESW01002432.1:85640-99718 GCA_900491605.1 Calamus simplicifolius
CTCAGCAGAGGAGAGTCGATGTGTGTTTTGGAGGCTGTTGGTGCCCAGCCGCGAGACCGCAGGGTCTATGGTCTGGGCACTAGAGCTTCTGCATTTTTCCCATCAGGCCTCCAGCTCGCGATATTCTGATGATATTCCTGCCGAGCATTTAGACGACATTCAGAGATCTATTACGTAGAGGTTCGGCAGGATGTTCGTCAGGAGGTTCGACAGGAGTTCGAGCACGAGTTCGAGCAGCGTATGCAAGGCCATCAGTAGGAGCTTGCAGACGTGCGAGATCAGATGCGTCAGTTGCAGGATATGGTTAGCCGTCTGTCGCAGGGTTCCCAGCCTCCACGTGATCACGCGGATTCTTGATGTATTTTTTTTTATTTTTATATTTTGTACATGAAAACTTCAAAATTTTAATATATTAATTATTTTTGAAAATTGAATAATTATTGTTTGGATCAATATGAGTGAAGAATGTTTCGATCAATATTTAAATATAACGAAATTGTATTAACCATTTTAATTTTTAATATTTTTTTTTAAATAATTAGCGACGCATTAGCAACTGAAATTGCATCGCTAATATTTTTAAAATATTATTATTAAATATTGCGATGCAATGACCCGGCATCACAATATTTTAAAAAAATTAATTAGCGATGCATTAGCGACTCATATTGCATCGCTAATATATCTAAAATATTATTATTAAATATTACGATGATCATCTGAGCGACGCCGTCTTTGCGTCGCAATAGCACGTTTAGCGATGCATTAGCGACGCATTCGGGCGTCGCAATATTTTTTTTCTTGTAGTGAAATTTGTAGAGTTAACATATTGTCACATGTTTCTATGGTGAAGGTTAACCACACCGGAAGCATGAGAGGAAGATGGAGTCAGAACAATGGAAGGCAAAATCACATGCCGCCTAACCCCTGTGTTTCTTGTCCACATCTAATCTTCTATACCGGGTAGACCTTTGTATACAATACTTGTACGGCCTTTTCTACTCTAGAGATGTGTTGTGATGCCCTTTTCAATAGTCTCACATCGAAAAATTGAGAGTTAGTTATATGGTTTATAACCAGTTAAAAAAAATGGACAAGTATCAATTGGATCCCTTTTTGGGCTGTGATGCCTAAGTTGGTATAAACCTTATCCATCTAGGTATTGCGAGCCCGGGAGCTGTTATATACCAAAGGCATTGCCTCTAGTGAAGATAAAGCTAAATTATGGTTTAATTTGTATTTAATTTAATTTTAAATAAAAGGATTGGATTTAGTGGGTCCATCTTAGAAATTCCATAGAAATTATGATAATAAAATTTAAAAAAAAAGAGAAAGAGGAAGGCCACCAAGAACCGAATGCGTTCTGAATTGAATATGTAAGGCTGAACAACCTATATAGTGGGTTGAACATGTATTAAGCGGAATGAGGGAGAAATCTGAGATGGTGAGGAAAGAGGGGACAGTGATTGAGGGTGGAATATCATCGAAGAAATTTTAGAGGGTATAAAAGTTATTATACAATGAAATAAATTGGATGTTTTATTTTTTTTTAAGTGTGGGTGCAGAAAGCAATTTTTGTGGTGTATAAAAAAATTCCCCAAATTCTCCCGCCAACGTTTAATTATCGCACACGAACACGAGATATACAAGTTGAAGCCGTTACTAAAGCATTTATATTATTAGTAACGCCAAGCTTTTATATTAGTAACGCCAACGGTTTCAAAATTGAATACTGGCCTTTTAGGAACGCTCTCGAACATATCCGTTAGGAACGCTCTCGAAGCATGTAGAGCATATCCTATCCTCTTTATAAAAGAGAAGGTTTATGGTTGAGTAACTCAGGGCAAGAGCAGCACCTTTTGGTGACCCAAAGCGATGCGATGTTCTTCTCCATTAGCTCGGAAGATCTCCATGTTTAGAAGCTCAGCTAGTCTAACTTTTGTGGGCTCTTAACATGGCGGAGGGTGGGAAAGGTGTCCGCTCCTTCCTGATCAGTCTCATGCTATCTGTATCCAAGAAGGATGGGCGTGCCGAAGAGACCAAATACGAGATAAGGGGCGTAGATCCCAAGAAACCAAATACGACACAAGAGGAAAAACCCAAGCTTTTTATCTTTTGGATCTTCGGCCAGCAAGTTCCAGGAAACCACATGGTGCAAAAAAATGGTGGAGACGCTCAGCAATAAGCAGTCAATTTGCACCTTGTAAAGAATGTTCCAAATTGAATTATATATTTTTGAAGGATTTCATAAGGACAAAAATTTAGAGATCTATTATATTGCAGGTCTTTGTATGCAACATTTTAGTCAGTGTAAAAGATTTTGCAGTTTGCTTCTGTATTTTTTTCCCACTAGCTAAACTGCCATTATGCTTAACATTTTAGCTGTGATTTTTTTCCTAGTTGCCATTTTTAATAGCTATCATTTTTTAGGACTTTTGGCTAGCTGGACATTAGAATCTAAATTTAATATAGCACTAGCTCAGGTACACTGCACGCGATGTGCGGTATTCACAAAATTTATATTAATATTTAATTTATAATTTAAGTTTTGACTGAAATTATAATATTAGTAACAGAAACGGTTTCAAAATTGAATGCTAATGGCCTCTTTAAGAACACTCTCGAAGCATGTCGAGCATATCCTATAAGAGAGAAGGTTATGGTTCGGTGACCCAAAGCGAATCTCCATGTTTAGAAGCTCAACTAGTCTAACTTTTGTGGGCTCTTAACATGGCGAAGGGTGAGAAAGGCATCCGCTCCTTCATGATCAGTCTCATGCTATCTCTATCGAAGGATAAAGGTTCGGCACGATCCAGCCCTATATGGGCCATGTCGTAAACCACCGGCATGCCAGCACATTTGGGCCGTGCATTTTTTTTCCACTGGTTCGGCACAGCATGGCCCATAATGGGCCTGGACCGACGTGCAATATGCAGGCAATGGCTGGGCGATGCCTAGGCACAGCATAGCAGGTGCCTAGGCATAGTACGGTCCATGTGGGCCAGGCCAGGCTCGGCATGGCTCAAGCCTGGCACGGTTTGTGGGGCCATTGATCGTGTCGGATTGAATTTTTTTTTATTGTACCGTGCTGGCACGGTCACAATAATTTTAGTCACAATAATTTTAGAGGCACGATAAACTTACCGTGCTCAGGCACAACCTAGTGCCCGTCTTAACCTAATCCAGTCCCGCCAACCTAGTGCCCGTCTTTATCCAAGGATTAGCGTGCCGAAGAGACCAAGTACAGTCTTTAGCGTGCCGAAGAGACCAAGTACGTCTTTATCCAAGGATTAGCGTGCCAAAGAGACCAAGTACGAGATAAGGGGCGCAGATCCCCGAGATTGAACGACTCGAAGAGACCTGATACGAGAAGAGACCAAGTACGAGATAAGGGGCGTAGATCCCCGAGATTGAACGACCCGAAGAGACTGGATACGAGATAAGAGGCAAAGGTCTGTCTCTTTCTACTCGTATCTAGGAATGATAAAAACCAAATGCTACCTTTTGGACCTTTGGCAAGCTTCATATAACCACATGGTGCTAAGAAATAATGAAGACGCTCGGCAATAAGTAGCGAGTTTGCACCGTGAAAAGATTAATGTTCCAAGTTGAATTATTTCTGGAACCGGGATAAGATTTCAGAAGGACAAAAAATTGAGAGATCTAATATTATATTGCAGGTCGATGTAAAAGATTTTGCAGCTTTCTTTTAGTTTGCTTCTGTATTTTTTCCCCACTAGCCAATTTGTCACATTATGCTTGCATTTCATCGATTTAGCGTTTTTTTACCTAATTGCCACTTTTAATGGCGATCATTTTTTAGAACTTTTGGATTGTTGGACGTTAATTACAATCCAAATTTAATATATATATATATATTAACCTTTAAGTATAATTTAAGCTTTTGGTTTAAATTATAATAAATAATATATTAATACAAAATAAATATATATAAAATATTTAATTAATAATATATTATAATTTATTGAGCTAACATCGTCATCCTCTCTTCCACAGCCTTTTGGTGAAGCGGTGATCCTTTTTTCCAACTGTCATCGCCCAAGTAGTTTAGAAAAATATTGCTTTACTAGTCGGTGATAATACAAAAAAATATAGATCACGTATTATAATATATTATTTTATATTTTTTATAAGTTTAATTTAAATAATAAAAAAATATAAAAAAATAATAATATGGTTTCGATATAATGGGGGGAACGAATGGAATGGTGATTGTATGGATTTTGTGCTTATCAAAAAATTGTAACGCCATGTAAAACTCAAAATATATAAGTAATTTGATAAATTTTATAATATTATATAAAATATTTATTAAGAATTATAAAAGTATAATAATTAATTTTTCAGGTCACTTAAGCCTTTTTAACTTCTCTAGATATAATATTAATGTATAGTCTACTTGTACTCTTTAACTCTTCAAAGTTCTATTACATAACCCTTTCAGATGCAATATAGTTATGATTATATTAATATATAGTATATATATATTAATCTTTTTGTTTTTATTATATTTATGTTACTATAACCTGCTTAAGCCTTCGGTTGGATATATAAATAGCTTTGCTACTATCATGCTTCTATGCGTAAACTATTTTAATTTACAAAAAGTTCAAAAAGGACAAGATAGAGATTTAAACATGGTCATGAATGAGATTTTAAGACAGGGATTTAAACATGGTCTTAAATGGATGACATGTTCAATCTCACTGTGATGACATGGCAGGCTTTGCACGTGGCACATTCGTGGCGCGACCGCATAGCATACGTATGGCTGCCACATGGCAGTCCACACAGCGAGATTGAAGGAGCCAAAAATAAGGAACATACCTCAATATCGGCTGCAGCGGAAGCAGGATCGTTACCAGAGTCCCCAGTTTATCCATGCCCAGGAAGAGAGTCCCCGGTTTATCCACGCCCAGGAAGAAGAAGGCTTCTCAGTCTCCATATCCTAATCTTTCATAAGACACCTCCGGTCTTCTTATAGAAGAGCGGTTAAGGCTGAGAAATACGAAGAGTCCCGACTCTTGGGACTCTGTGTGGGCGGCTAACTTGGCACCCAGGCCAACAATCTTTCACTTGTCCACATAGGAACAATACCTCAACTCTCTCAACTTATAGTGCGGTCAACTTATAGTGCGGTCAACTTATAGTGTTGTGGGTATGCGACCCGACAAAACTCACACACAATGACATATAGTGGATATACGCATTAAGTTAATAAATAACTAATACAGCGAACAAAAATACAATCCAATCTCGTCTGTGATCCAGATAATCCGATCACACCTGATCAAGCACTCTCAATCCCTTAATAGATCTTCCCTGAGATAATCCGATCACACCTGATCAAGCACTCTCAATCCCTTAAGAGATTTTCCCTGAGCAGCGCTTGAAAAAATACAAAGCCATAATGTTTGTATCCATAATCATATGCAACTCATACACATGATTGCTCGGACAGTGGATCACAAACATAAGGTGTGGTCGCAAATAATCTTTCTTGAACACTCATACTAGGCCATCTTTGTCCAGTTGACTTTATAGGATTGTCTCACATGGTCGTATCAATTCCATGACCCTAGAGGACAAGGCTAAGGAAGTCATCCTGAATTCCAACTTCACGGTATAGGTTCAAGTCCAAGGATACTACATAGTTGTATGACACAACAATGGAGAGGGAATGTATCATGCAGGGTTGACTTAAGCACATGCAATATAATACAGCTATGATGGAGCTCCCACTCAATGGGCTATGTCATACTCAAACACTGTACGAACACAAGTCCAGGCATCACAAAGTTGCCTGACTCAAGCACACTCTAATGCTCTCAGTTCGGCTACAACAGGCTTTATGGATATATCAATATTCATACACCACACATGATGTATGTACTCCGTACTCGACTCTCCTGAGTCTCATCTCAGTCCAAACTGAGGCGACTTTAATTATAATCTATTTTATCATATTTATGCAGCCCATTTTGCAACTCATGCAATGTGCAACTCATGCATTGCTACTCAAGCATCTATAATGGCTACTTTAGTCTCATCCTGCCCACTACAAAAGTGTCAGGGCGATCACCCGTGTGAGTGGGCCGATCTAAGCTGTGACATTTATACACATATATGCCTATAAATATGAACTCATGAAAATAAACATTTCATAAACTTTAACACATAGTTATTGATGTCCATACAATCCCTGTCTGACAACAAAAAAAGACACAAACTCCTACATAAGTTTGAAACATATCACGGTCTATCACACTCTATACAGACCTATATCCCTCACATGAGCCTAGAACACATCCCTAGGAATAAGCTTTGTCAGAGGATCAGCCAGCATCCTACAGTGGAGAAATGCTTTAGGATAACTTCTCCTTGCTTGACCATGTCCCGAATGAAGTGATATTTGATGTCAATATGCTTGGTCCTTCTATGGTACTTAGGATTCTTAACATATTGTAATGCTGCTATACTATCAAAACTGATCTAAATAGCCTCATGTGCAGTAGCTGATATCTTAAGTCGCCTCAAGAACCTCCTCAGCCACACGGCCTTCTGGACAGCAGCCGAACAAGCAATATATTCGGCTTCCATAGTGGACAGGGCGATGCAGCTTTGTTTCTTACTGCACCAAGTGATAGCTCCACCTCCAAAGATGAACACATATCCTATGGTGGATCTTCGCTTGTCCCTATCACCAGCCTAATCAGAGTCACAAAAACCCTTTAATCTCAAATCTTCACCCTGATAGCATAGGGTGAGATTGGCAGTACTACAAAGGTAACAAAAAATTCTTTTAATTGCAGACCAATGAGCAAGTCCTGGATTACTTTGGTATTGGCTAACTAAGCTAACTGCAAAGCAAATATCAGGGTGAGTACACAACATAGCATACATCAAGCTCCCTATAGCACTAGCATAAGGGATTCTGCTCATCTTTTCTCTCTCTTCATCAGTTCTAGGGCACTGATCGATGCTCAAAGTACAACCCTTTTCTATTGGGGTATCAACGGGTTTAGAATAGTGTATACAAAATCGTTCTAAGATTTTCTCATGGAGGCTATGAAAGTGCGGGTCCAGACACAGCCAGGGTTTGCTAGGGGTTTGAGTGATGGATTTCCCAAGTTTGTCAAATCTGAAGGCTATCTGAGGTATGATATTTTCTCGTAGCTGCTTGTTGATGGCTTGGTTAATTGTTTTCTTTTTTGTTTGTGTTTCGTATTCTAAATTACTAAAATTTTCTTATCTTGATGTGTACAAATTGTATAAAGGATTAGTTCCACTTTGGGGGCATCAAATTCCTTGTAAGTAGACCCTTCCTTTCCATTTCAGATGCTGGTTGACCATATCTTATTCTTGTTTTTCCATTTTGAATTCATTATTATGTGCAAGCTTTGGTCTTTAGATAATTGTAATATCTTGGATGTTTGTTTATTTCTCAGTTCTTTCAACTACTGAAATGCTGACTAATTATTCTGGTTAATCTTCAGAGGAAGAATTTAGATGCTTTACAATTGATCTAACTGATTAATTTAAAATTTTGTTAAGACTTGTAATTTCTTTATCAAAAATAAACTTTACATGTGACTCTCCATTGGGGTGTTTTATAACCCAAAAGGGATTTCCATAATGATCTAAATCATTCATGATCCTTATCTTAGGGTGATAAATATTCGGTGATCTAATTTTAGATCACTGTATTTGATATGTCATATCCTATTGGTTAAAGATATCTGAATATTCATGATTAACCTATTTGGTATGCCAAAAAAAATCTAAGATCATTTACTGTATTATACCAAAACTATGCCTATTGCAACATTATGGCACTTTACTATCATTTCATATTATTTATTATAATATTTAAATTAAATTATAATATAATTATAATATTATAATATTATATTCTTATAGTATGATTTTATAATATTAAATTACTATATTATATATAATGTAGAGCATTTATATCCTTTTATTTATAAATAAGGGGTATTTTGGTCTCCAAATCTAGCCCAATGTCATGGTTTTGGGGTGATCTTGGATATCTATCCCTGAGGATGAGTATACAATCATTGGGTTGGTGCTGATTCTAGAGATAGTGATAATTTGAAATTATTTTCATGTCAACCAAATATGTTGATCTTATGATCACTAGTGATCTTGGATGAATAGCTCTATGCAAACACCATCATAGGCATTTGTTCTAAATAAAAAAGTGCTCTAGTGCACATGTTTTCCATGAATGTGCTATTTCAAATGATAATGACTTTTGTTTTATTTGTTTTCTATATTTCTGGTACTATGCTCCTACATCCAAAACCTACTCACGCATACCATTCCCTAGCACGACAAACTAGGTATCTACAGATATCCAATGAAAATCCATAAAATCGCTCGATCTCATACTATATGTTTATTCACTCCCGAATCTACAATCCAATCGGGAAGAGTGTCAGCAACTAATGCATATGAACAAATATAGAGAGAGCTTAATATGGAGCATACCTTCTTTGGCTCAGTGCCATCACGAGCAAAGTGGCCTTTTGCTCAACAGTTGTAGCACTTAATCTTTGTCACATCTCTCTTGCCCCCTCGATGTCCTCTCTTTGGTTTGGCTATAGCTTTTCCTTTAGATCCCTTAGCACTCTTGTTACGGGCCTTTCCCTTCTTTTTGTTCTTGGGCCTCGAAGACTCACCAGTAACCACATAGGCCGAAGAGAGGGAAGTCTCAATGCTCTCAGCCTCCAGCTCAAGATGATGAGTAATGTCCTCAAAAGTCTTGATGTGCTCACTATGAGTCATCAAGAGCTTCATTTGACTCCATTAAGGGTCAGGCAGTGAACGAATCACTGCAAGAACCTGTTGCTCATCAGTAAGGTCAACTCCAACAACCTTCATATCCCTAATCATATTTTTCATCACACGAAGGTGGGTTGACAAGGAATGATTGGGATCCTTGACATATTGCATGAATCTAAGGTTCAAGGCATGTAGCCTTGTGGCTGAAGTTTGACCAAACCTAACCTTGAGCTGGTTCCATATATCCTGAGCAGTCTGGCAATGCTCAAAGTTACCAATAAGATCATTGTGCATGCTATTCAATATGGTAAAGCATGCACAATGATCTTTTTTGACACAATTTTTATAGGCTTTCCAATCAAGGCGATGTTGCTCAGTAGTGCCAGGTGTTGGTGGTGTCATGCTAGTTGTCAGGGTTTCAAGACTTCTAATTCATTCGGTAGATATTGAATTTTTCTATGCCACATTTTATAGTTTTGTCCATATAGCTTCTCACTTTTGTTAAGATCAGCTATCACATATTTAGAGGCCATCACTACATTCAGTCAAGCAACGTATGGACATCGGTACATATTATACCATTAGCTAGAAAAATAACCAGATTACAAATGTTCCTTCTTATAAATGAGATCGAAAACTTTGCTAAGCTCATAATCATCATTTATTTAATAAGATGAAACACAATCTAATAATTTTTTATAGAGCGCATCTATGTTATCCACATTAAATAATATGATCGCAGAATATTCATAGAAAATGACAAATTTTTCTTATGCACTAAGCATAAATTAATTATGTCAGCAAAAAATGTACAAACACATGTATAAACCATATGTATTCACTAAGCATAAATAATTATGCATCCAAAAAAAATAGTTACAAAAATTCAAGAAGAATTTTTAGATTTTTTCTGATTTTTTTGGAATTTTTTAGATTTTTCTGCAATTTTCTGCAATTTTTTTGATTTTTTAATTTTTTGTAATTATTAAAACCCAAAAAATTACAAAAAAGCACGCAGGCAGCTGATGTCAGCTAGGACCGACACATGACTAGACACCTGGATGCCACATAAGCATCTATTATTTGTCAGATCGCTATCTGCAGGGACTGCCACATGGCAGCCACGTGTATGCCATGCGTTGCCACGAATGTGCCATGTACAAAGCCTGCCACGGCATCATAGTGCTGACGTATCTGCGACATCAACACCACTTTTCTATTTTCCTTTTTTTGGATAAATACTAGAAAGTCCATGGATATCAATGAATTTATGGGTGGCGTGAAGGGCCGTCCCGGCCATTCAGCTGCCATATGGAGGCCTAGGGGGAGCACCAGCAGCCATGCCGCCATAGAAGATCCGGCGCCCCACAGCCAGCGGGCACGAGCATGCTCGCCGCCCACACAGCGGCGATAAGGCTTTCCTGGCCATCCAGCGGTTGGGGAAGAGGCCTGGTCACCGAGGACGACCCCTGGGACGGTCTCCGGCAGCAGGCGAGGCATTGCCGGCTGCCAAAGAACTCCCGATGATAACAGGGACCCTGCATCCACCGCATGTGCGGCGGAGGCAAGGGCTTCCTTCCCTAGGCCCCCAGCTGTCGGGGAAGGAGCCGGACAAGCTCCAACGATTGAAGAGGCCAATGCCGGTCGTCGGAACTAGTCCGGTTACCTCAGGCCGTGGGAACAACTTGTGTCACACAGACGGGTCCGGGACCAGGTGGAAGGGAAAGCTATCCCCAACCACGAACGGCCGGGGAAGAAGGGGAAGAAATCCCAACGGTTGGAGAGGAACCTCCCAGCCGTCGAAGAGAATCAAATAGACCCTCCCCTTCGGCCCAATCAAACTGAGGTCCACTGTGGCACCCATGGCCGTAGCGAACCTTCCCAAATTCCTTTTTCTTCTATATTCTTTGCTGCATACTGCAGTACCCATGGCCGTAGTAGAAACAAGCCGCAGTCTGTTCCCAACAATCTCAACCCTTCAGTGACGACCAATGTGACTCTAATACCAATTAAAGGAGCAAAAATAAGGAACATACCTCAATATCGGCAGCAGTGGAAGCAGGATCATCGATCATCGGGGGCTACCAGAGTCTCTGGTTCATCCATGCCCCTAAGCCGCAGCACCGATGAGGAAGAAGAAGGCTTCTCAGTTTTCGTATCATAATCTTTCAAGAGACACCTCTGATCTTCTTATGGAACCGATAAGATTTAGAGAGTAGATAAGGCTGAGAAATCCAAGAGTCCCGACTCTTGGGACTCTATGTGGGCAGCTAACTTGGCACCCAGGCCAACAAACATTAAAATAGATCTTAAATGGATGAGATTAGAGCTGGTTTCATAGGAAAAAAATATTAAAATAGGCTACTACAATAACATTTATAAGGTAAAGCAAATTAAATTTTATCAAGTATAAATAATTTATTTTTTGAGGGCTACCAACATGTATTTGAATTCTCATAGTCATTAAAGAAAAAAAATCATGTCAAAATATTTTAATAGTTTGATTTAAAAAAATTAATAGTTACCAACTAAAAAAATTTCTTCGAAAGAAAAAAGAAAAGAATCGATTAAACAATAATAGTTTAGCATAAAAAAATTCACTAAACAAATTATTCATGGGAAAAAAAGAAAAAAGCTGATTAATATAAATTAATAGTTTGATATCAACAAAAAAAATCTATTTGAAAAAATAATTTCTTTAGAAAGAAAAGAATTTGTTTAAAAATTAGTAGTTTGATGTAAAAAAAATTACTTTTAACTTAAAAAATATTCCTCATTGGAAAAGACAAAAGAATCCACTAAAAAAATTATTGGTTTGACCAACTAAAAAAATTAACGAGTTAGAAAAATAATAGTTTGATCGACTAAAAATAGTTTGCTGTAAAAAAAAGCTTTTGACCTGCAAAAAATGTTCTTCATGGAAAATAAAGGATAGGCTAAAAAAATAATTTCATCTAAACATGTTTCGGACTAAAAAAATAAATTAAAAGTTTGAAGTAAAAAAATAAATAATTTTAACTTAAAACAATGTTCTTCATAGTAAAAAAATTTGATCAAAGAAATTAATAGTTTGATATAAAAAGTTTTTGACTAAAAAAAATTCTTTATGAAAAGAAAAAAAAGAGTAAGCTAAAAAATGGTAATAGTTTGACACAAAATATCTTGATCCAACAGAACAATGTTCTGGGAAAGAAAGGAAAAAGAATGGGCTAAAATATTAAATGATTAATGTAAAATAATGATTTTGGACCTAGAAAAAATATTTTTTTAAAACTATTCTCCATTAGAAAAAAGAAAAAGGGTCAGCTCAAAAATTTAAAAAACAAAAAAATAGTAGTTTGATACACCAAAAAATAATTAAAAAAAGGAAAAAGAGGAAAAGAATGTGCTGACAAAAATCCATGGTTTTGTTGTTAAAGATATTTTTGATTGAAAAAAATTATTCCCATAGAAAAAGAGAAAAGAAAAAACACCAGGAGAAAAAATTCATAATTTGATTTAAAAAAAAGTTTTGGTTAAAAAAGAATTAGCTAAAAAATTAATAGTTTGATATAAAGAAAAATAGCTTATAATTAAGAAAAGGTATTTCTCATAAAAAAGAAAAAAATAATCAGCTAAAAAAATAAATACTTTGATTAGCTAAACAAATTAAACCAGCTAAAAAAATTGATTGACTAAAAAATAATAGTTTAATATATAAAAAATTTGATTAAAAGAGTATTTACGGGGAAAGAGGAAAACATTTAACACTCAAGGGATTTCAACCATAATTCTTGAAGGGAAAAGGTTTTGTGTACCGCACTTGATAATTGGTTCATGCATGTGCTATATATTTTCATCTTTTTTATGTTGTACGCTTAGTCTCATGCACAAAGGCTTTTTCTTCTTAAGAAAGGCACATCATTAAAAGAATGGTAGACAAAATCACATGCCGCCTCACCCCTATGCTTGTCCCATCTTTCTTCTATATTGAGTAACTTTGTGTACGATGCTTCTACAGCCTTTTCTATTCTAGAGCAATATTTTGAAAATCGAACTAAGCAAACTGAATGATAGGTCATGGGTTAATCGTTTAATCAGATAAATCTAATTGATCAAACTGAAGATATCATAATTAACTTTAAATTTAATAATATAAAAATAATGAAATATAAATATTAATTCAATTAAAAATTTAAAAATTTTTAAAAATATATTTACTAAAACTAAAAGTCTAAAAATTGAAGTTGGATCTATTTTTTAAAATTTAATCTATTTATTAAGGGGTAAAATCTCTATGCATCAATAATCGTGTTCATGGCTAAGGCTAGCCTTGATTCCTACCCGCTGTGCAACACCCGCAAGAGATAAATCAACCTCAGTAGGTCGGAGCGCCCTAGCCCCCACCGAGCCGAGGGTTCCCGAGGCACGAGCTATCATCTATTGTCTATCGTCTCTCGGCCCCTCGAGCGAGCTATCGTCTCTCGGGCCCCTCGAGCCGAGCTATCGTCTTTCGGTCCCTTCGGCGAGCTATCATCTCTCGGCCCCTCGAGACGAGCTATCGTCTCTCGGTCCCTCAAGCCAAGCTATCGTCCATCGTCTCCTGGCCCTAACTAAGCCATCCCATCACCCGCCCTTCTAGCCGATCTCTTCTATCACTCGGCCTAGCCCGAGCGATACCTGTACCTCTGCAGAATTCGGTACGAGAAAGCTTAAAATAGTAAGATTTCAAATGGGAATCATATCCGAAAGTGGCCTAGAGCCCTGAGCCTATGCCCCACCAAATCTCGAGATGTCAACAAGCTCTCCCAGCCGTCGATCCTTTAACTAACCAGATACGGATCCTACCGATCTCATAACAAACTGGATTCAGATCTCAACGGCCTTCGGACCCACGACGCTCCCAAGCAATCAGGTGATCCTCTATAAATACCACAGCATCAGATCCCCTTAGGTACGTCATTTCTGATGCGCACACTCGCTCACTGCCTTTGCTTTGCCATTATCGCTCTGCACAGAGCCCTGGGAGAGACTCTTCAGCGAGAGCCTTCTCCTCATTTTTGTTGACTGTCGATCTCCACTGACTTGAGCATCGGAGGGTCTTCCGCAGAGGGCCACCCCCAATGCCCTTCGTGTGAGGACTGTTTTGCAGGTCCCCCAGGAGGAAGCCCATCTCGAAGCCCGAACGCGCCCGAGTCGAGGGCAAGATTTCAGTAGCAACAAATTGGCGCTAGAGGAAGGGCCCTCAAGTCCCTAAAAACTTGTGATTCAGG
>UESW01002432.1:99867-112877 GCA_900491605.1 Calamus simplicifolius
CTTCAACTTTGTATGCCCCGTGGTGAAGTACCTCCTTGACACGGTATGGTCCTTCCCATTTCGGTGCCAGCTTGCCCCCCTCTGTTGGCTTTGATACTTCAGTTCTTCGCAGAACGAGATCTCCGGAGGAAACGTCTTGGACCATACTCGAGCATTTAGTACTTGGCCGCTCGCTGACGGAAAGCCGCCATGCGAAGCTGTGCTTGGTCTCACAATTCTTCCACTAAATCTAGATCGGCTCGCAGCTGGTTTGAGTTGCTTTCTTCATGGTATAATTCTGTCGGGGACTGGGAACTCCTATCTCCACCGGAATGACCGCTTCGGTCCCAAAGACCAGGCTGAAAGGAGTTTCCCCAGTAGGGGCTCGCGGCGTCGTGTGGTAGGCCCACAGTACACTGGGGAGTTCCTCCACCCAGCGCCCTTTGCAGCCATCTAGCCGAGCCCTGAGCCCTTGGAGGATGATGCGATTGGTCACCTGCTGCGCCGTTGGTCTGGGGGTGCCCCACGGAGGTAAATCGATGATGGATGCCCAGGCCAACGCAGAATTCCCGGAAGGCCGCGTTGTCAAACTGTCGGCCGTTGTCAGTAACGAGGGTGTGCGGTAGCCCGAACGGCACACCACAGACTTCCAGAAGAAAGTCCTTATTTTGCCCTCCGTGATCTTAGCGAGAGCCTCGCCTCGATCCACTTGGTGAAATGGTCAACTGCCACCACTAGGAACTTGCGTTGTCCGGAGGCTGGAGGGAATGGTCCCAGGATGTCCATGCCCCACTGTGCGAAGGGCCAGGGTGCGGCCAGGGGTCAGCTGGGACGCCGGTTGATGTTGAATGTTGGCATGGCGCTGGCAGCTGTCACACCTCTTAACAAGTTCGGATGCATCCTCCTTCATTGTCAGCCAGTAATACCCCTGCCGTAGGGCTTTGTATGCAAGAGCTCTGCCCCCCAGATGGCTTCCACATATACCTTCATGTATCTCTCGCAGAATATAATTAGCTTCGGTGGGACCGACACACCTGAGAACTGGGTATGAGAACGACCTCGATAGAGCTTTCCCTCCATTATGAAAAACTTTCGGGGCCGTCTTTTAAGTTTCCTGGCTTCGGCAGGGTCTTCTGGGAGGGTACCCTCGGTAAAGTACCGGACATAGGGTCCATCCAGGAAGGCTCCTGCTCAACTGGTAGAGTTTCTCTTGATACGTCAATACTCGGGGCTTCTAAGTGCTCTACATAAGCTCTTCCCAGCATCCCATCACTGAGGTGGCAAGATGGGATAAGGCGTCGGCTCTAGCATTCTCCTGTCGAGGGATGTAGCTGACGCTAAAGTAAGCCAAGGAGAAGCTAGCGATTGCACCATACTTAAGTAGCGGGACATGATGGGTCCCTTGCTTCATATTCCCCTATGATTTGGCCAGGACCAGTTGGGAGTCGGTGAACGCCCTAAGGCGTTTCACCCCAAGCTCTTGAGCTAATCTCATCCCGGACAGCAGAGCTTCATATTCTGCCTGATTATTAGTGGCTGGAAAGAGGAAGCGGAGTGCGCACTCGGTTACAACTCCATCCGAGTTGGCCAAATGAGGCCTGCTCCGCTCCCTTGAGAATTCGATGCCCCGTCTACATGAAGGACCCATTCATCATCACTGGTTCCGAGAGGGGGGGTTTGTAGAAGGTTCTTCAGGTTGCTCCTCTCCCCAAGTGCATTCGACCAAAAAATCCGCCAAGACTTGAGATTTCATGGCCGATCGGGGCGAAAAGATAGATCGAATTCCCCCAACTTAAGCGCCCACCTTGCCAGTCAGCCGGAAGTATCCGGGCGAGCAAGAACTGTCTTCAGAGGTTGGTCTGTGATCACTGCGATCGGGTGGGCTTGGAAGTATGGCGCAGACACTGGGCAGACACGATCAACGCGAAGATAATCTTTCCATCTTCGAGTACTTGGTCTCTGCATCATGGAGCACCTTGCTTGTGTAGTATACTGGCTTTTGCATGCCATTGGGTCCACGCGGACCAGCACAGAACTAACGGCTTCAGGAGAGGCCACGAGGTATAGAGGAGTTCTTCTCCACCTATTGGCTTGGCTAGCAGCGGTGGGGTAGATAAGAATTCTTTAACCCCTCGAACGCCTCTGGCATTCTTTCGTCCATTCAAATTCATTGACCTTGCGGAGCGCCTTGAAGAAAGGCACTTTCAGCGGACTTGGACAGGAAGGACTTAAGGTGGCCACCCTTCCCATCAGGCGCTGTATTTCCTTCTTGTTGGCGGGAGGCCTCATGTCCAAGATGGCTCAACTTTGTCCGGGTTTGCCTGATCCCCTGTCGGGTTACCATGAAACCCAAGAACTTTTTGGCTGTCACCCCAAATGCACACTTGCATGGGTTCAGCTTCATCTGGTACCGACGAAGGTTGTCAAAAGTCTCCGTTAGGTCCGCGATATGGTCGGTGGTGGATGCTCTTTGTCAACATGTCATCCACGTACACTTCCATGTTGCGTCCTCTCTAGCCTTCGAAGACTTTGTTCATCAGCCTTTGGTAGGTGGCTCCCGCATTCTTTAGCCCGAAAGGCATTACCCTGTAGTAGTACAACCCTTTCTCAGTTATGAAGGAGGTAGCTTCTTCATCCGCCGGATTCATCCTGATCTGGTTGTATCCAGAGAAAGCATCCATGAAGCTAAGGACCTCATGACCGGATGTAGCATCCACCAGTTGATCGATCGGGGCAGGGGAAAGCTGTCCTTAGGGGCTTTGTTGAGATCGGTGAAATCCACGCACATTCTCCAGCTCCCGTTGGTCTTACGGACCAGTACCACGTTGGCCAACCATTCGGAGTAATGGACCTCCCGAATATGGCCTGTAGCCGTTAACTTGCGAACTTCCTCGTCGATAGCTTTCTGTCTATCTGGAGCGAAGTTTCTTTTTTTCTATCGGACTGGCCAACACTCTGATCTGAGGTTGAGCGATGGGTGATCACTTCCTCGGGGATGCCCGGCATGTCTGAGGATGACCATGCAAAGACGTTGGTGTTGGCACTCAGGAAAGTGAGAAGTCGATCACGTGCTTCTTTGGAAGCAACGCCCCCACCTGGATAGTCCTTGCCGGGTCATCCCCTAAGGGGAGGGTCAGGAGGTGTTCGGCTGGCTCTCCCCTCCTTCCTAGCTCCCGAAGATCGAGCAGCTCAGAGGCTATTGCCGACGCCGCTTCCAGTGGGCTGGAAGATAAATGATAGCAAAGCGGTGGTGGGCTTTGCTCCCCTTTCATCTCTCCGACTCCTTCATCAGTAGGGAACCTTACCAATATCTCTTAGTGGAGATCACGGCATCTAGCAAATTCAATCATGGTCTCCCCAATATAGCGTTATAAGCCAGTGGGACCCGGACCACCAAAAAATTTATAACCACGGTGCTTTGACGTGGAGGGGTTCCAGCTGTGACTGGGAGGGCGATCTCCCCCTCCACGCTCACCGAGTCTCCAGTGAAGCCCATTAGAGCGCGGCGATGGGTCGAAGGGAAGACTTCGACAGATTCATCCGAACAAAAGCCTCGTAGCTCAAAACATCCACCGAACTCCCACTATCAACTAAAATTCTTTTTACAGGATGTTTGGCTATAGTCATGGACACAATGACGCTGTCGTCATGCTTATTAACTACCCCATCTGAATCCTTTCAAAGAAAGGAATTACAGAATCTATTCCCTCTCGCTGCCTCTTTGAATCGCCACCTGCCCCCCAGGAAATCATAGCTATGGTCTTCTCCGTTGGAGCATTGTCCATGCCTACCGGAAGTATCGGAGGCACCGATGGACCTGAAGTGGGAAGGTTTCCCCTTCAAACGAATTTACCCAAGTGACCCTGCTGAATCAGCTCCTCAATGGCCTTCTTCAGATGGCGGCAGTCCTCAGTGTCGTGACCATAGTCTTGGTGGTACTGGCAGTAAAACTCCTTGTTGCGAGGGGTCCCAGATTTTAGGGGAGCCAGACGCTTGAAATAGGGTTCCTCCTCGATCTCTAGTAGAATGTGAGATATAGGAGCCATGAGGGGAGTGAATTGCTCCTTAGAAATAAGCGTCTGTGGTCGGCGATCTGGGCGTGAGGAGGCTCAGGCTTTCGGGGTTGTGCTCTGGCATGATCAATAGGCAGCGGTTTCTTACTGGTGTTCTTGTCAGCTTCCCTCCTGGAAGAATCTGCCTCGTCGGTGCGGATGTATTTCTGTTCTCGACTCAGAAGCTCGGCATAAGAACTCGGAGGCTTCTTGTCCAGGGAATAAGCAAACCTGGAGGGACGAAGTCCTCGTTTTAGTGCTAAAGTGGCTACAGAATCTTCCAGGTTGTATACCTCCAACGCTGCTTCCTTAAACCGAGCGACAAAGTCCTTCAAAGTCTCGCTACTCCTCTGCTGGACAGCAAATAGGCTATCAGCCACTCGTGGGATCTTTCGACAAGCATCAAAGTGGGCCAGGAAAGATCGCTCAAGTTGCCGAAATGAATTGATGCTACACGGAGGCAGACGACAATACCATGCACGTGCTGCCTTGCGAAGGTGGCTGGAAAGGCGACACATAAAAGGAAGTCCGTTGCTCTCTGGACCTGTATGAGGACCTTGTAGCTCTCCAAGTGGTCCAGTGGATCCGTTGTGCCATCGTATGGGTCCAGTTGGGGGAGACGGAAACGGGGCAAGACCGGTTCCTCCATGATATGCCAGGAAAGTGGGGGGCAATGCTCATAGTCTGTCCCGTAAGGGTTAGCGATCCGGTGGCTAAGCTCCTCCAACCGTCGATGATACTCATCGAGCCATTGCTCGGCCCGACGGGTAGTCTTCCTGAGGGTGCCATCTCGAGATGAATCGAAAGAAGAAGCCGAAGAAGATCGCCGGCGTAAGGAACACACCCGTCTGGACTCTCTCTCCTCCGACCGATGGTGGGAACGGCCGGAGTGGCGAGAGGGGGACCGCCATCGCTTCGAGGCCTCTCGGCGACGAGGTTCAGGGGGTGAACGGTGGGAGACCTCAGGTGGGGTCCCGCCTTGGTGAGACTGGACTGTCCCCCGCACCCCTTCATCGGGCGCAGGGGGTTGAGGTGCAGCAATCAAACAATGCTCTTGTAGTCCCCGTACCATTGTCATCAGGTCCTGGACCTAGTGAGCCAGAACCTCAAGCCGGTCAGGCTGGCTTATCTGTGTAGGGGGCGAAACACGGAGGTTGGCCTCCGATTGCTCAGCCCATGGAATGCGCTCCGTGGCTTGACTGAAGGAAGCCTCCTGTGCTCGTGTAGTCACCATCGTCTCCCTCGCAAAATTGATGGGGTCACAGGGAGAACCTTCGCCTTCCTCCCATGTGAACGCCCCTACCTGGTGCGCCAATCTGATGCGGACAAATCAACCGTGTTGAGCGACGGGCATGCTGAGATTTATCGTGGGCTTCCAAGTGGGATGGAGGGGTCGTCTCCCTTCTTCAGAACCCTGCAAGAAGTCCCCGGCCGGTGTTCCCGGCGAGGACCCTCCGATGCTCAAGTTAGTAAACTTGTCACTCAGTTATGTGGTAGTGGGATAGGAGTTGAGAGATAGAGAGCGATAGATAGGGAGAGAGAGAGAGATCCCCTTGCATTGAGCTCGGGTCCTCCTCTATACCTGTCTGGGGGGTCCCGTTTACCTCGTTCCGTTAGAACCATCGAATCTTCCTCGTTGGGATAAGTTTCTTTGAACGGCGAGTGGTTAAGTCGTTGCTGGATGAGGGCCGCTTGTAGCGGTAACTACCAGGCATGCTAGCACTTGCCCGTGATTTTAGTGAGCGAGGTACACAGCGATAGACCTCGAATCTCGGGATCTGTTGCCTGAGGCGGGTCTTTGTGCATGCGAGAAAGGCACCAGTTAGGATCGGAACCGTTGCTGGAGGCCATCGCTGGAGGCCGGAGCCAAAGGCCGTCGCTGGAGGCCAGAGCCAAAGGCCGGAGCTGGAGGCCATCGCTGGAGGCCGGAGCCAAAGGCCGTCGCTGGAGGCCGGTGCCAAAGGTCGGAGCTGGAGGCCGTCGCTGGGGGCCGGAGCCAAAGGCCGGAGCCAAAGGCCGTTACTGGAGGCCGGAGCCAAAGTTCCATTTCTGGGTTTTGCTGTCACATCATTATTTCCGGAAATCATGCAAAAGATAATACCACCCAGAGGAGATGGTCAGCCGTATCAACGAGTATGCCCTTCGGGAGCCGCGACCACACTAACATCCGAAACAACA
This sequence comes from Calamus simplicifolius, assembly GCA_900491605.1. NCBI lineage: Eukaryota > Viridiplantae > Streptophyta > Magnoliopsida > Arecales > Arecaceae > Calamus > Calamus simplicifolius. The sequence continues at coordinate 106,077 of UESW01002432.1, forward strand.
TCAAGATCGGTGTCTGAAACATCGATATATTTGTCCTCTTCATCCGCTGAGGAACAAGCCTCGAAGGTTTCAACATCCAAGAAGGAGAGATCCCATTCTGGATGCTCCTTGGATATCTTACTTCGAGTTTCCTCTATACCAATCTGGTAGGCGTTGACACAGGTTGCATCTTGTTTGCCCCTGAGTAGAGCAAGCCGCATTTTAGTTTCAGCAACTTGACCCCGCAGTAAGGCAATCTGCTCCTCAGTCTCACTGACCCGCCTCTCGAGCTCTGAGTACCTCCCTCGGCTAGATGCCAGTTCCCCTTGCAGGGATTGTGTCTGACTTCGATTCTCCAGCTCCGCCTTCTTCATCTGTAAAAACAGAATTAGCCGATGCCACGATGAGCCAGTAAAAGAAGCTAAAAAGGGGGTAGTACCATACCTCCTCTTCCTGCCGAGCTAACCTCTTGGTCAGCTCCTTGGCCTCGCCAATAGCCCTCTATTTATCGGCCCTAATTTGCTCGATCCTGCTCTTAAGGTCATTGATTTTTGACTGCCTACCATCGGCTTCCCCCCAGGCTTGGGAGAGCTCTCTATCGAATTGGGTTAGCTTTTCCTGGTGCCACTTGATCTTGTCGTCCCTGTCGGCGATACCACTGTTAAGTTGCTGCACCTTCTCCTTCAACTCGCCAAGCATTCTATTCAAGCGGTTTCTCTCCTCAACGGCTTCTCTCCTCTGCCTGCCTAGGCTTTCGCCAAACTGTTTCTTGACAGTTTTCATTTCTCCGGAATGCCTGGATTTGATCTGCGATAACTCCAAGCATGTGTCATCGAACTTCGCCAGGAGCCCGCGTAGCTCTTTCACTTCGACCCTCAGCTTGGACGCATCATCTAGGGCGGCCTGATGCAGCACCCTCATCTTCTTCAAATTCTCGTTGGCGGTACCCAGAGCTTGCTCAAACGTATCAGACGCCTCCGCCCATGATCGAAGCTCGGTGCTGACTCTCCTGGCCTAGGCGCTGGCTCCTGTCGCTAGATTCAAGTGCCAGCACAACGCCCTGGTGATCAAAGCACTTTGTAGAACGAAACACAAGTGAGAAAAGTGCAACCGAGCTAGCCAGAAAGCATTCTCTACTCGGGAGTAGTAACTCACCCGGAAGATATAGGACCTGGCTAGCCCCATGAGGGTAGAATTATTGATCTCGGGGAGAAGATGGACTTCCGTCACCACGCCCCGCTGGCCAAACATGGCATCAACTTGATCTAGGTCTGCGAACTCATTCGCCGAGAGACCTGAGCCCGGGTACAGTGCTGACCTCATCAGGTCCAAAAACGCCGCCTCGACGGCTGATTCCGAGCCACCGGGCTGACCGTCGCCGTCCAAAGGATCGGTCCGGACGAACTCCAACTGAGGAGCCTTTGCCCTCTCGGCCTCCCTCAGCAGAATACTAACCTGGGATGCCTTGGATAACTCGGCCAGCCCAGGGGCCAGTTTACCTGAAACTTTGGTGGAAGAAGCTTCAGCCGCAAGACCTTTACCTTGTTCTCTCCCATTGTCTGAGCTCCTTCCCTCGATCATGGGTACCTGCTCCTCCCCTGCAGGCCCCACCAAGGCTTCAGTTGGTTCATCAGTTGCCCCAACCTCTCCAGGAAGAGGTTCTCCAGCCGTAGGCTCCTTGCGAGCCCCTGCGGCGGTCGACCCAACGTCGCCGCCACTGAATCCCTCCGGGGGGAGCCCTCCAATGGAAAGCTCATCTTGAGCGTCGACATTTGCGGTTGCTCCCTCCTGTCCTCCCGACAAGGCTAGAGACATCTTCTCGCCCGAAGGCAAGCCCTCAGGGGCACCGAACTCCGCTGTGCCAGCCATTGGCTCATTTTCCAAAGGAGGGGCTTCCGGACAAGCCAATGGAGTCTCGTCTGGGCTATCTACTATTTTCACCACTGAAGGACAAGGGATCTCAGTAGTCCTCTTTGAGTCCTCTATTTTCAGCGCCCCCGCTGTGATTACCCCAACCTCCGGAGAGCGCTCTTCGGAGAAGCGAGCCCTCTTCTCGGGCTTGCATTTCTCTCCACCGCTGCTCTCACTTGGGCGTTTGCTCATTCTTTTCTTTATGCGGCCCGATAGTTCAGACTTCTTGGCTGTGGTGACAGATAACAAGCAGTCAGACCGAGATATCTTTGCTCGAGTAAAATCAATGGAAAAATAAAAGAACTCACCATGCGGGTCGAGGGGGCTAAGCCCGGTGGCGAAGAGAGCCTCCTCCGATAATAAATCATTAGCCAAAAACGTCCTGCCATCACGAAGGACCTCCAAATCCTCCTCCTCCTGTTCAGACAGGGTCGGATGTGCTTCCACATCCCGAACAATGTTTCCTCATCCCCGGGAAAAATTGGAGCCGATGTTCACCTCGACAATAAAGAATTTGACCTTTCACTCCTTTATGGACGATGGTTTATCTGTTATCATCTTGAATGACCTCCGAGGTCCGATGTAAGGCCACTCCGATTTCCTCCCAGATATCAAATGGAAACAGGCACGAAAGAGAGGAAGAGTTACCATTACCTGAATCCGGCTACACATTGAGATAAACCTGATGACGCTGCGCCAACTGTTGGGAGCTACCATCGTCGGGCAAACATTGTAGAATCTCATGATCTCCCTCACCAAGGGATGCAGGGGAAATCGGAGGCCCGCCTTCAGGCTATCTTCATAAAGAAAGACCCCGTTCTCCGGATCTTGCGAAACCCTATGCTCGGGCTCCGGCAATCTCAGAAGAACATTCGAGGGAATGCCGTACTGTTGACGTATTCTCCCCAAATCCTCGGCAGTAATCTCTGAAGCCATGTCATTGGGGCTCATCATTCTGCTAGCCGAGAGAAACACCGAGCGAAATTATAGAGGAACGAAAGAGCGCTGTGAACGGGAACGGCACTGTTTCGACTTTGCTTCCTCCCTAAGGAAACCACCTTAAGAGAGAAGATAAGGCATTTCGATCGAGACGCCCGAAACCGTCATTACGAACGCCGTCAAAACCGGGATTTTCTACGTGGCGATTCCCCAACCGTTGCCCCAAAGGAGCCTTACCCACAAAGGCACGACGATCGCGCGACATTAAATAGGGCATCATTGCGCAGGCTATCAACTCCGGATCCCTCCATTCAAGTCATGCCACCTGGAATTATACTCCCTATGCCCAAACCTACGCTTCGAACTAGGGAGTGGGGGGCATGTGTTGAGGGGTAAAATCGCTATGCATCAATAATCGTGTTCATGGCTAAGGCTAGCCTTGATTCCTACCCGCTGTGCGACACCCGCCAGAGATAAGTCAACCTCGGTAGGTCGGAGTGCCCTAGCCCCCACCGAGCCAAGGGTTCCCAAGCTGCAGCCCCTCGAGCCGAGCTATCATCTCTCGGCCTCTCGAGCCGACCTATCGTCTATCATCTCTCGGCCCTTCGAGCCGAGCTATCGTCTCTTGGCCCTTTCGGTCGAGCTATCGTCTATCGTCTCTCGGCCTCTCGAGCCGAGCTATCATCTCTTGGCCCTTTCGGCCGAGCTATCGTCTATCGTCTCTCAGCCCCTCGAGCTGAGCTATCGTCTCTTGGCCCCTTCGGCCGAGTTATCGTCTCTAGGCCCTTCGAGCCGAGCTATCGTCTCTTAGCCCTAACCGAGCCATCCCATCACCCGGCCTTTCTAGCCGATCTCTTCTATCACTCGGCCTTGCCCGAGCGATACCTACACCTCTGCGGAATTCGGCGCAGGACAGCTTAAAATAGTAAGAATCCAAACAAGAATCATATCTGAAAGTGGCCTAGAGCCCTGGAGCCTATGCCCCCACCAAATCTCGAGATGTCAACAAGCTCTCCCCGCCGATGATCCTCTAACTAACCAGATACGAATCCTACCGATCTCATAACAAACTGGATTCAGATCTTAACGGCCTTCGGACCCACGACGCTCCCAAGTAACCAGGTGATCCTCTATAAACACCACAACCTCAGATTCCCTCAGGTACGCCGTCTCTCATGCGCACACTCGCCCACTGATTCTCTCTCTACGTTTGCTTCCGCCATTGCCGCTCTGCTCAGAGCCCTAGGAGAGACTCTTCAGCGAGAGCCTTCTCCTCATTTTTGTTAACTGTCAATCTTCACTGACTTGAGCGTCGGATGATCTTCCGCAGAGGGCCACCCCCAATGCCTCTCACGTGAGGACTGTTTTGCAGGTCCGCCCAGGAGGAAGCTCATCTCGAAGCTCGAATGCGCTCGAGTCGAAGAACAAAATTTCAACAGCAACATTAACATAATTATCATTATATTGTATATATTAAAGTTTAGATGGTTTTATATGCTTTTTTAGAATTTTATCATGTCGTGATTATTTTTGTTCCAAACTTCATATCAAGAATCATGCAATAAATATATACATATTAAATCATCGTTGCAATGCTATAGCTGGCGCCACTTTTTCAGCAGAGTAAAACCTTTGACTCACCAACCCGACATCCCACTTTGCAAAAAGTCTCATCCCTGCGCTGTAACCAAGGCGCACAGGGGCGAGCAACTGAACTGGCTTTGTCTCCCACGCGCTCTAGAGTCTAGAGGAAGAAAAAGAAGCCTCCAGAACCCCGTGGGACCAAACCCATCACTGGTCGCGTATTTTTTTACAATCCTTCAAGAAGCGAATCTACCAATTTTCTCGGACACCATCTACCTTCTCCGATTGGCTCTCATCCCAACTCTCAATGCGATCGTTACAACCACTCATTTCTGGTACACCTAACCTTGCTCTATAGGGTCTATATTTCACCTTCATACAAACTCGTTCATCCATTCGTTCTCCTCCCTGCTCAATGGATCCTGACGCCGAAATCCAATTCGAATTCTTCCCCTTAATTCGCCAGTACAAGAGCGGCCGCTTCGAACGCTTTTACTCCGCCGAAAAATTCCCCGCCGCCATCGACCCCGAGACCGGCGTCACCTCCAAAGACGTCGTCATCGACCCAGAAACCGGCGTCTCCGTCCGCCTCTTCCTCCCCAAGCTCGGCGACACCCCTCCAAAGAAGCTTCCGATCTACGTGTACTTCCACGGCGGAGGCTTCGTCGTCGGCTCCGCCTTCGACGCCATCTCGCACAACTACCTCGCTCCGCTGGTGGCCAGAGCCAACGTCATCGCTGTCTCGGTGGGCTACCGCCTGGCCCCCGAGCACCCGCTGCCTATAGCTTACGAGGATTCGTGGGTGGCGCTCAAGTGGGTGGCGTCGCACGCTGCGGGCGGCGGCGCTGAGGCGTGGCTGGCCGAGCATGGAGATTTCGGACGCATTTTCTTGGCCGGCTGCAGCGCGGGGGGAAACATAGCCCACCACATGGCGCTGCGCGCCGGGGCGAAGGAGCTCGGATCCGGGGCGAGGATACAAGGGATGATATTGATCCATCCCTACTTCGGGGGCAGCGAACCGTTTCCTTCGGAGTTGGTGGATAAGGCGCTCAAGGACAAGATGGATGGGATGTGGGTGATGACTTGTCCCGGGACGGTCGGGATGGACGACCCGCTGGTGAACCCGCTGGCGGAGGCGGCGCCGAGCCTGAAGGGATTGGGGTGCGAGAAGGTGCTGGTGTGCGTGGCGGAGAAGGATTCGTTGAGGGAGAGGGGGAGGGCGTACTACGAAGGGGTGAAGAGGAGTGGATGGGGAGGGGAGTTGGAATGGCTGGACTCGGAGGGGGAGGGACATGCGTTCCATGCTTATAAGTTGAACTGCGACAAAGCTTTGGAGCTGATGGAACGCACGGTGAAGTTCATCAATGGCAACTGATCAACGCTCGCTTTCAGGTGGATGTTGGAAAAAGCTAGGGGTGGTCACGTAAACGTTTAAATGGCCTCGATCTAGCATCCTAAAGGAAATTCAGCTCTTATTTTCTATTGGATGGGAAAATAAGATCGATAGTGGAATGCTGCCGATCGCTTATTTGCAGTTTAGTGAGTGGACCTTAATTTCCCTTTCTAAATTTGCTTGCAGACCGCGTGTTATGTGTTTTATCGTGTCGTTTGTTTCTGTTGAGGTTTAGCCTTAATGAACAGTAGTAAAATTTCTTGTTCAACAAGAATTTTAAGTTTTCTTTTTTTTTTTTTAATTGTTGTTAACAATTAGGTATGTAATTTTTGATCCAAAATTTAAGATTGATGAAAGGTAAAACGTTTATTCTTAAACTTCTTAATTTTCTTTTTATTAAAAATAATTTTTTAATTTTTTTTTACTGAAATTAATTCCTTTTACGCCTCTTTATCTTTAAAATTATTTTTTAATTAATTTCTTTATATTTTCACTGCACCGTGCCATTGATGAACTTCACCGTGCGTTCCATCAGCTCCAAAGCTTTGTCGCAGTTCAACTTATAAGCATGGAACGCATGTCCCTCCCCCTCCGAGTCCAGCCATTCCAACTCCCCTCCCCATCCACTCCTCTTCACCCCTTCGTAGTACGCCCTCCCCCTCTCCCTCAACGAATCCTTCTCCGCCACGCACACCAGCACCTTCTCGCACCCCAATCCCTTCAGGCTCGGCGCCGCCTCCACCAGCGGGTTCACCAGCAGGTCGTCCATCCCGACCATCCCAGGACAAGTGATCACCCACATCCCATCCATCTTGTCCTTGAGCGCCTTATCCACCAACTCCGAAGGAAACGGTTCGCTGCCCCCGAAGTAGGGATGGATCAATATCATCCCTTGTATCCTCGCCCCGGATCCGAGCTCCTTCGCCCCGGCGCGCAGCGCCATGTGGTGGGCTATATTTTTCCCCGTGATGCAATCAATCAAAAAATTTTCTTAT
>UESW01002432.1:119963-222052 GCA_900491605.1 Calamus simplicifolius
GATTATGCTCATTTTTTCTCTCTTTTCATCAGTTCTAGAGCACTGATCGATGCTCAAAGTAAACCCTTATCTATTGGGGTATCAACGGGTTTAGAATAGTGCATACGAAATCGTTCTAAGATTTTTCATATACATTTTTTATGACAAACTAAGAAACTTCTTAGCACGATTCCTTAGGATTCTCACTCCCAGCACAAAATTTGCCTCACCCATATCCTTCATCCAAAGGCAGAGGACAACCACTCCTTAATGGCATTGATCACCCCTATAGAACTCTCAGCTATTAGGATGTCATCTATACAACGCCAAGATCAGAATCCCATCGTCTGATTTCTTAATATACATACAGTGATACTTCTCAATCATATTTAAGCCAATTGATGTAAGAGCTTTATGAAACTTGAGGTGCCATTGCCTAGATGGCTGCTTAAGACCATATATGGATCTTCTAAGGTGGCATACTTTACCCTCTGTCCTTTGGTCACAAAGCTCAAAGGTTGATCCATATAGATCTCTTCATCCAGGCTTCCATTAAAAAATATTGTCTTAATATCCATTTGATGTGGCTCCAAATCTAAATGGGCTACAATAGCTAAAATCAAGCGAATGAGACAAATCTCACCACAGGAAAAAATGTCTCTTCAAAGTTTATACCCTTCAACTGGGTATAGCCCTTCGCCACAAGACGAGCCTTGTACTTATCAATTGACCATCAGTCTTGCGCTTTATCTTAAGAAACACTTATTTTCTATAGTTTTCACCCAGACAGAAGGTCTACCAAGTCCTACACATGATTCTTGGCCATCGATACCATCTTATCTTCCACAGCAGCTAGCCACTCACTATGAGTAAGTGAATCGAGCACCTCTTCAACAGAAGCAGGCTCATCAGGATCCAACGAGGTGCAGAGAAACAATTCCCTTCATCCTAAAATATCGTCATGGAATATGACCACGTTTGCTTCTTCGTAACTGCGTATTTTGACCCTAAAGACTGCTCTCAGGTGGTGCAACAACCCTCATGGGTGAGCTCCTACCAGGCTCAGCTTGTGCGCTCCCACTGTCTGGTGTGGCACTTCCACTGGGCCTAGCATTCCCACTATATGGCGAGCTTTGAGACAGATTGAAAATTTCCTTCATCTCCAGAGATAGTAGGAAGGTCATTTTGTAACTCATACAGGGACAGGTCCTTCTAATTTCACCAATGCTCGAGAATTCATTCTCTAGAAACTCTACGTCTCTGAACTCCACTTCAGTCAACCCTCCATTAGGATGTGCACCATACATCACGTAACCCTTCAAATTCTCAGAGTACCTGATGAACACCTTTTTGCTAGCTTTAGGATCCAGCTTTCCCAACTTATGGGAGGCATTGTGAACATATCCTGCTGAACCTCAAGGGCGCAAATGATCCACAGAGGGTTGCGCACCATACCATAGCTCATATGGAGTAGAGGATTCTATTTTACTAGGTACACGATTAAGGATGTAGGTAGCAGTCAACAATGCATCTTCCCAGAAACTAATTGGAAGATTTGCCTGTGCCATCATTGACCTAACCATATCTAGTAAAGTCCTGTTTCAACCCTCGGCAACACCATTATGTTGCGGTGTCCCAGGAATGGTAAGCTGCCTATGTATCCCCTTTTTCTCATAGAGCTGCTAGAATTGCTCAGATAGATATTCGCGACCTCTATCAGTTTGGAGAGTCTTCAAAGACCTTTTCTTCTGATTTTTTACCTCAGCTAAAATTCATCTGAAATAATCCAATACTTCATAGCAATGGAAGATCAGGTACACATACCCGAATCACAAAATATCATCTATAAATGTAAGGAAATAGGAAGCACCATGGCGCACTTTGATACTCATGGGTCCATAGATATCAGAGTGAACTAGCTCTAATGGATGAGAGGCCCTAGTAGCCTTACCAAAAGGCTTTCTCGATGCCTTTCCCGCTAGATAAGACTCACACACAGATAGACTTATCTTGGTAAGAGGGCCCAATAGCCCTGCTTTAGCCATTTGTGCCATCCTATCTTGGCCCATATGACCAAGTCTGGCATGCCAAAGAAAACTATCATCACAGGCAGGAATAGATGCACAAGAAAATAATGAATAGAAGTACACAATTTAACATTAAGTCTAAAGAACCCGTGTAACAAATATCCATAAAAGATAAACATCATCCAGATAGACTAACATATGTCACTAGAAAAATAAAAAGTGCAACCGAGTGCCAACATGGCAAGAACAGAATAAAGATTACACCGGATAGTTGGGACATACAAAATGTCATGTAGGATCAATACATATCCACCACGAAGCGTAACATGATATGCTCCTACACCCAAAACCTGCTCACGCATACCATTCCCTAGCACGATAAACTGGGTATCTACAGGTATCCGATGAAAATCTATAAAACCCGCTCGATCTCACACTATATGTTTATTCACTCCTAAATCTACAATCCAATCGGGGAGAGTGTCAGCAACTAATGCATATGAACAAACATAGAGAGAGCTTAATATGGAGCATTCCTTCTTTGGCTCAGTGCAATCACGAGCAAAGTGGCCTTTTGCTTCACAATTGTAGCACTTAATCTTTGTCACATCTCTCTTTTTCCCTCGATGTCCTTTCTTTGGTTTGGCTATAGCTTTTCCTTTAGATCCTGAGCACTCTTGTTACGTGCCTTTCCCTTCTTTTTGTTCCTGGGTCTCGAAGACTCACCAGTAACCACATAGGCCAGAGGGAGGGAAGTCTCAATGCGCTCAGCCTCACCTCAAGATGATGAGTAATGTCCTCAAAAGTCTTGATGTGCTCACTATGAGTCATCAAGAGCTTCATTTGACTCCATTAAGGGTCAGACAGTGAACAAATCACCATAAGGACCTGTTGCTCATCAGTAAGGTCAACTCCAGCAGCCTTCATATCCTTAATCATGTTTTTCATCACATGAAAGTGGGTTGACATGGAATGATTGGGATCCTTGACATATTGCATGAATCTAAGGTTCAAGGCATGTAGCCTTGTGGCTAAAGTTTGACCAAACCTAATCTTGAGCTGGCTCCACATATCCTGAGCAGTCTGGCAATGCTCAAAGTTGCCAATAAGATCATTGTGCATGTTACTCAACATGGTAAAGTGTGCACAACGATCTTTTCTAACCCAACTTTTATAGGCTTTCCGATCAAGGCGATGTTGCTCAGTAGCGCCAGGCACTGGTGGTGTCATACTAGTTATCAGGGTCTTCAGGACTTCTAATTCATTCGGTAGGTATTGAATTTTTCTATACCATATTTCATAGTTTTATCCATCTAGCTTCTCACTTTTGTTAAGATCAGCTATCACATATTTGGAGGTCATCGCTGCATTCAGTCAAGCAAGGTATGGACATCAGGCACATATTATACCATTAGCTAGAAAAATAACAGATATAAATGTTCCTTCTTATAAATGAGATCGAAAACTTTTCTAAGCTCATAATCATTACTCATTTAATAAGATGGAACACAGAATCTAATAATTTTCATAGAGCACATCTATGTTATCTACATTAAATAATATGATCACAGAATATTCATAGCAAATGACATAAATTTTCCTTATGCATTAAGCATAAATTAATTATGTCAATTGAAAATGTATAGACACATGTATAAACCATATTTATTCACTAAGCATAAATAATTATGCATTCAAAAAAATAGTTACAAAAATTCAAGCAGAATGGCAATGATAATATTCATGTACAAAGCATAAATAATTATGCCGCAGAAAGAAAACTTTCAATAAATATTTTCTTTGAATTTTTTAGATTTTTTCTGATTTTTTTGGAATTTTTTAATTTTTCTATAATTTTCTGTAATTTTCTTGATTTTTTGATTTTTTTTCAATTATTAAAACCCCAAAAAAAGAAAAAAAATCTAGCAGCTGATGTCAGTTGGGACCGATATATGACTAGACACCTCGATGCCACATAAGCATCTATTATTTGTTAGATCACTATTTGCATGGACTGCCACATGGCAGCCACGTGTATGCCATGCGACCGCCACAAATGTGCCATGTATAAAGCCTGCCACGACATCATAGTGCTGACGTATCTGCCACGTCAGCACCACTTTTCTATTTCCCCTTTTTTTAATGAATAAATACTAGAAAGTCCCTGAATATCCATGAATTTACGAGTGGTGCCACCCGTAAACTCATAGAGTCCCCTATGCTTGCCGCCCACATGGCGGCGGCAAAGGGCTGTCTCAGCCATCCAGCGGCCAGACGGAGGCCTAGGAGGGGCCAGGTCTCCGAGGATGACTCCCAGGAGGGTCTCTGGCAGCAGGCAAGGCATCGCCAGCCGACAAAGAACTCCCGATGATAATAGGGACCTGCGTTCGCCGCATGTGCGGCGGAGGCAGGGGCTTCCATAGCCCCCCCCCCCCCCCAGCGGTCGGGGAAGGAGCCGGACAAGCTCCGGTGATTGGCAGGGCCAATGCCGGCCGCCAGAACGAGTCTGATGACCCTAGGCCATGGGAACGAGACCAGGTGGAAGGGAAAGCTTTCCCCAACGACCAACGGCCGGGGAAGAAGGGGAAGAGATCCCGACGGCTGGAGAGGAACCTCCGAGCCATCGAAGAGAATCAAATAGGCCCTCCCCTTCGACCCGATCAAACTGAGGTCCGCTGCGGCACCCATGGCCATAGCGGAACCTCACAAATTCCTTTTTATTCTATATTCTTTACTGCATGCTGCAGCACCCATGGCCACTGCAGTCTGTACCCAGCAATCTCAACCCTTTGGTGACGACTAGCGTGGCTCTAATACCTATTAAAGGAGCCAAAAATAAGGAACATACCTCAATATCGACAGCAGCGGAAGCAGGATCATCGATCGTCGGGGGCTACCAGAGTCTCTGGTTCATCCATGCCCCTAAGCCGCAGCACTGATGAGGAAGAAGAAGGCTTCTTAGTTTTCGTATCCTAATCTTTCAAAAGACACCTCTGATCTTCTTATGGAACCGATAAGATTTAGAGAGCAGATAAGGCTGAGAAATCCGAAGAGTCCCGACTCTTGGGACTCTATGTGGGCGGCTAACTTGGCACCTAGGCCAACAAACATTAAAATAGATCTTAAATGGATGAGATTAGAGCTGGTTTCTTAAGAAAAAATTATTAAAATATGCTACTACAATAACATTTATAAGGTAAAGCAAATTAAATTTTATCAAGTATAAATAATTTATTTTTTGAGGGCTACCGGCATGTATTTGATTTCTCATAGTCATTAAAGAAAAAAAATCATGTCAAAATCTTTTAATAGTTTGATTTTAAAAAAAATTAATAGTTATCAACTAAAAAAATTCCTTCAAAAGAAAAAAGAAAAGAATCGATTAAACAATAATAGTTTTGCATAAAAAATTCACTAAACAAAGTTGTTCATGGGAAAAAAAGAAAATCTGATTAATATAAATTAATAGTTTGATATCAAGAAAAAAAAATCAGTGTGAAAAAAATAATGTTCTCTAGAAAGAAAAATAATTTGTTTAAAAAATAGTAGTTTGATGTCAAAAAAAATTTACTTTTAACTTAAAAAATATTCCTCGTTGGAAAAGACAAAAGAATCCACTAAAAAATTATTGGTTTGACCAACTAAAAAAATTAACTTGTTAGAAAAATAATAGTTTGATCGACTAAAAAATAGTTTGCTGTAAAAAAAAGCTTTTGACCTACAAAAATGTTCTTCATGGAAAATAAAGGATAGGCTAAAAAAATAATTTCATCTAAAATTGTTTCAGACTAAAAAAATAAAGTAAAAGTTTGAAGTAAAAAAATAAATAATTTTTAACTTAAAATAATGTTCTTCATAGGAAAAAAATTTGATCAAAGAAAATTAATAGTTTGATATAAAAAGTTTTTGACTAAAAAATATTCTTTATGAAAAGAAAAAAAAAGAGTCAGCTAAAAAATTGTAATAGTTTAACACAAAAATATCTTGACCCAACAGAACAATGTTTCGGGAAAGAAAGGGAAAAGAATGGGCTAAAATATTAAATGATTAATGTAAAATAATGATTTTTGACCTAGAAATATTTTTTAAAATATTCTTCATTAGGAAAAAGAAAAAGGGTCAGCTCAAAAATTTAACTAACAAAAAAACAATAGTTTGATGCACCAAAAAATAATTAAAAAAAGGAAAAAAGAGGAAAAGAATGTGCTGACAAAAATCCATGGTTTTGTTGTTAAAGATGTTTTGATTGAAAAAAATTGTTCCCATAGGAAAAGAGAAAAGAAAAAACACTAGGAGAAAAAAATTCATAATTTGATTTTTTTTAAAAAAAAGTTTTGGTTAAAAAAGAATTAGCTAAAAAAATTAATAGTTTGATAAAAAAATAGCTTCTAATTAAGAAAGGTATTTCTCATAAAAAAAGAAAAAAAAAGAATCAGCTAAAAATAATAAACATTTTGATTAGCTAAAAAAATTAAACCAGCTAAAAAAATTTTATTGACTTAAAATTAATAGTTTAATATATAAAAAATTTGATTAAAAAAGTATTTATGGGGAAGAGGAAAACATTTAGCACTCAAGGGATTTCAACCATAATTCATGGGGGAAAAGGTTTTGTGTATGGCGCTCGGTAATTGGTTTGCGCACGTGCGATATATTTTCATCTTTTTAATGCGGTACGCTTAATTACATGCATGCAAATTAATCATGGCATATGGGTGCATACGTTTCTATATAATGCACAGTATATAAAGGCTTTTTCTTCTCAGGAAGGCACATCATCAAAAGCACATGCCGCCTCACCCTTATGCTCTTGTCCTCTATATCGAGTACCTTGTATTACGATGCTTCTATAGCTTTTTCTACTCGAGAGCAATATTTTGAAACCAAACTAAATAAACTGAATGATGGGTCGTGGGTTAATTGGTTTAATCGGATAAATTTATTTGATCAAATTGAAGATATTATAATTAATTTTAAATTTAATAATATAAAAATAATAAAATATAAATATCAATTTAATTGAAAATTAAAAAAATTTAAATTTAAATTTAAATTTTTATTATTAAATTTAAAAGTCTAAAAGTCAAGTTTGATTGTTTTTCAAAATTATATCGGTTCAATAAATTTTTTCATTTTAATTGAGTTCTATAAAAATTAACTTTAATAATAAAATTGAACGATGATTAATTTTTATTGGATCTATTTGACCAATTGATCCGATCCAATTTTCATAACCATGCTCTAAAGATATATGATGCTCCGATTTGTTGTTTCGGTACTACCGAACAAGTGAATGTCTGGCTCAACGTTCGTTGCACGGCTAGGGAAATTTAAATTTTCTGAACTTATCCAACCGCAAGGTGCACTAGGGAAAGAAACTCTCCGGTTAGAAGAAAAGAAAAGAAAAGAAAAAAAAAATCCCTTTTTTTTTTTTGTTACAGACGGACGATCACACCACTCTGGCGCAAGTCAAACCCGAAGCATCTGAGTTCAAAATTTGCTGTAATAAAACAGGACAAGGTATCCCAGTATGCCAAATCCACCGGCCAGGGTTGCGAGCGACAGCAAAGCAACATAATCAGCCGCAGCATTAGCTTCCCGATAGATGTACTGAATCTGAAAAGCACTAGTAGACTGAAGAGTGACTAAATGTCTCTTATCAGAGGATTAAGGCAAGAATAGGAGTCCCCCTCCCGCGTAATCCATCTGATAATCGTAAGTGAGTCGCCCTCAATAATCAGCCGACGATAGCCCAAATGCCGAACAGCATGTGTGATACCAGCCCATGCCGCCTGTAGCTCAGCCATAGGAACCGAAATGTCAATTGAGCTGTGACCGCCAGCTGCTAGTAACTGCCCATTCGACCCTCGGATGACAAAACCTGATCCAGCAGAACGATTAGAGACAGAGCCGTCAAAGTTCACCTTGACATAACCTGGAGGTGGGGACACCCAAGAGATGAAAACCGTGGTACGGTTCACTACCAAAGCAGCAGGGGAGTCCCAGTGGCCAGGTCTGTCAGTGTGAACACTAAGGTAACAGTGAGTGTACTCCTTTGCATGAGAGAGAGTACGACGGATAATCACCTGAGGAGAGACCATCTCCTCAGCAAAGACAATCTTATTCCTGGTCAACCAAATATGATAAGCCACGTAAGCAGATAATACACCCTGAGAATAAGATCCGTACTGAGAAGGCGACCGAAGAGCATTCAGGAAGGAAGGCCGGATTGGTCCATCCTCCAGCATCCATGGGTTAAAATGGATCATCTGCCATATCTGAGATGCACGAGAACATAAGAATAGATCATGATCAATAGATTCATCCTGCATCCCGCATATCGGACAGAGAGGTAATATGGAGAGGCCCCGACCAGCCAGAAGAGAACAAGTAGGTAAGCGGTCCCACTTAATCTTCCACAAGAATAGCTGAATTCTTGGGTGAACAGGCATCTCTATATCCAGGCAACATCTCTAAGACCTACGGCCTGAGAACGAAAGCGGGCCACCAGATCTCTAGTAGGAGCACAAGGAAGACAGGATTGGTGCCACAGCCTGTGATCTGGCCCTGCAGAAATAGGAAGAGGCATGGCCAGAATCCGATGAGCAAGCTCCGCTCTGAATAACCGAAGAACCATGGTAGTGTTCCAAGCAGCACTCTCCTGTGCGATCAAAGAAGAGACATACAATGTGGGATCTACATCAGAGCTTATAAAAGTCGGCCATCGAGATAAGGGAAGATTGGCTATCCAAGAGTCCTGACGACATCAACTGACATCCCATCCCCTATCATCTAGTGAATATCAGTCATGACTGTCGGGGCGGCCCGGCAGATGGCACGCCATAAACAGGAACAACCACGAGGGATACTCACTTCCAAACCCGAAGTCCAACCACCATATCAGCCCCGCATGACTGTACTCCATAAACAGTGAGGGTCCAATAGGAATCTAGAGGCATGCCTTGCAATGATAGCCTCGCGTCGGAGCACCAGGGATTGTATCCCCAACCCACCCTCACTTATCGGCAAACAGACCATGTCCCAGGCCAATAAATGAATACCATGACCTCCCTGCATAGATGCCCACAAGAAATCCCGAATACGTCTCTCTAGCCTACAAGGAAGATAGACGGGATCAGAGCATTGGATAACAGATAGATTGGGAGCGATGTGAGGATAGAACGGATTAAAGTGATACGTCCCATCATAGAAAGGCCCGACACCTGCCACCGGTCCAACCTAGCAGAGATCCGACACTCGAGGTCCCCAAAGTCCTGCTGCGTGGGCCGATGTCCCGTAAGAGGGGTTCCTAGGTAGGTCAGGCAGTCTAAAACTATCGAAATCCCTAACAAAAGGGAAATAGCGGCACGACAGCGGGGAGAGACCGATGGGCTGAAACAGAGGATAGATTTCTGTAAGTTGATCCGTTGACCCGATGCCCGACAATAAGCCTGAATGATAGCCGAATAGGTGGTTGCATTCTGAACAGAAGCTGGGCTAAGCAGGATGCAATCGTCAGCGAAGAGAAGGTGGGTTAGAGGAGGTCCATGAGGCCCCGGCATGTAAGGTTGTAATAGAGATCCTCCAACCGCCTGATTAAGAGCACGAGACAGGTTGTCGGCGCACAGAACAAACAGAAATGGAGAGAGAGGACATCCGTGTCGGAGACCAACAGCAGAGGAAAAAAACTCAGTCGGACTGCCATTAATGATGATAGAAAAGGTGGGCCCTTGGACACAAGCCATGATCCACTCAATGAAATGATCATCAAAACCAAACGCCTGTAACGACTGACGCAGAAATATCCAACTCCTGTCATAAGCTCTCTCCATATCCAGCTGGACAGCCATGAGAGACTGTCGACAAGAGGCGCGCTGGAGGTCATGCATAAATTCCTGAGCAATGAGAGCGTTATCTGAGATACTACGGCCACGGATAAAGGCGCCCTGCTCCATAGAGATAAGCCTAGGAATCAACCCCTGCAATCGGGTAACAATAATACGGGCGCAGACTTTGTTAGAGTGGTACATAAACTTATCGGCCTATAATGTTGAGGAAGCAGAGCATTAACTTTTTTAGGAATCAGGACAAGAAATGTCCTCTGCCAATCCGAAGGAATATGTCTGGAAGAGAAAACAGACTGAATAGCCGAGGTAACATCCTGCCCTACATATCCCAGTAGAAGCGGAAGAAAAAAGGCAAAAAACCATCTGGACCCGGGGCTTTATCAGGACTCAAAACCCAAACAGCATTACGAATCTCCTCCGCCAAGACCTCTCGAGTCAAGCTAGCATTCTCGCTATCCGAAACTCTAACATTCCGAGTGCCAGTGATAATGGGAGAGTCAGAGCCAGAGACTTCCGACCAGCGAGATTGAAAGAAATGAAAAACCTGCTCACTAATAGCCCCCTCATCCTCCAGAATAGTACCCTCTGCATCTAATACGCCTGATTCGATTGACCGCACGCCTGGCAACAGTGGCCTGATGAAAGAACCTAGTGTTGCGATCACCTTCCTTTAACCACTGAATCCGAGACCGCTGACGCCAATAAGTCTCCTGCTGCCAAAGCAACGAATGATGCATACAAATTCCTCCTAAGAGCCTGAAGATCAATCTCCGATAGTTGATCCTCCTCATCCTCCTTAGCCTGAAGAGTAGAGATGACAGCTTCCACAGCCTGGATATTCTGCATTAGGTTTTCCACCTCTCTTCTCTGCCACCATAATAGTCTGCGCTTAGCAAGCTCTAATCGACGGGAGAGATGATAAGTAGAATTCCCTCTAATTGGCATATGCCACACCTGCCTAATCAAGGACCTGGCTGAAGAATAATGCATCCAAAACTGTTCGAACTGAAAGGGCCCCTTCCTATAAGATGACCGCTCAGTAGAGATGAGAAGGGGACAATGGTCCGACGTAATCCATGGGAGGTGGGTATTGGTAGCATAGGCAAAGGACTGCATCCAAGATGAAGAAGCCAAAGCTCGATCCAATCTCTCCGACACTCGAGCAGACCCGCTTCGGTTGTTACACCAGGTAAACTGTGGCCCAGAATAACCCAAATAATAAGACCCGCAGAGATAAATGAATGAAACTCCATGGAATTCGGAGAATCTACAAATCGGCGACCCCCCGCTTCTCAGAAGCATCCAATATACAATTGAAATCACCAGCAATAAGAGTCGGAAAACCCTGGGCTAATAACGTGTGAATCTCCGACCAGAGACCGCGCCGCTGACGAAAATCAGTGCTGGCATAGACTCCCAAAAGAAGCCAAGGCGGAGAAGATCCCTCAGAGATGACAAGGCCTACTTGCTGATGATTATGATGAAAAGCATCAACACGGATGGCAGGGTTCCGCCAGAGAGCCATAATGCCCCCAGATAGCCCAGTAGCTTCCACAGCATAGGAAGACCATTCACGTGAGACCCACCGCCGGAAACGTTGAAGGCTAAGGCCCGACAACCGAGTTTCCAACAAAATACAAATATCAAAATGATGAATCTGCAATAGCCTACCAAAGGAGGATCAAAAAGATGGTTTCAATGCTCCTCGGACATTCCATATAATAATCTTCATAGATGATAAGCAAGGATACTTCATATTCCATCCTGAGCTCCCGTCATAACCAAATCTGAAAGGTCTCCCGAGTCAGGACACAGCAACTGGAGATCCTGATCCGACATCTGACCGAGGTCCGAATCATTGGATACTGGTTGCAGAACTGACGCCATGGGAGCATCTTCAGACAACTCTTTAGTAGGGGATCCATTTACCCGAGAGACAGAAGGGGAGTCAGATATAGAGGCTTTCAGAGATGTGAAGGCAACCTCATGAACATCCATGGTTCCTTTCTGATAGCAGGGGGGCAGGGTCATCCTATCAGGAGAATCGATTATCACCCCAGTGCTTGTAGGAATAACCGCCTTTCCTTTCCCCTTACGTTTCTCGGATTTAGAGATTGACCTAGGCGCCGGGCAATCAACTGATCTAGCCCTTTTAAGGGGACCAGGAAAAGCATCCCGACTGCCCTGAAGAGAACCAGAGGCCATACTCGACCCGAGGGAGACAAAAGGGTTCTTGATCACCAGTGAATTAGACTTTGCAGTCACTTGGGACCCCTCCTTAGCTGAATTCAAACAATCCTTCTGAACTTCCTTTGATCCGGCACTTGATACTGTCTCCAACAAAGCTCTATTGTTTTCATTAAAACCGGCACATAATGCATCTCCCGGCACAGCCACTGATCCTGAACATTCAGAGAAAGTAGGAGGCAGGGGATCGATCAGACCATTCCCAGGGGATCCAAAAAGCTCAGCCTCCTCAAGACCCTGCTTAGAGTCCTTGTTCCCGGCACACGGACCACTCCCGGCACGCCCTTATTGTCTGAACATCCCTGCTTCATCTCACAAACTGCACTCACTGGAGCAGAGTCAGGGATCACAACAACCTTGGAAGTTGAATGAATCCTCCAGCGAGCAACCTTCACTGGAGAAGTCCATCCCTCTGCAGCTTCAGCACCCGATCGACGCCCCCCAAGGTTCTGCTAAGCAGGAACAGAACAATTGGAAACCCCCTGCGTCGTCAAGATAGGCTTCCTCTTCTCCTCCCGAAGGGAATCAAAGACAAACTTCCTTTGACGAATAGCAGCAATCCAGGGGCCATAGTTCGAACGGGACGCATCAACCTCATCCACAGTCCCAGACGACAAGGAACAAGGGCCGCTCAAGTGAATAGAGCCACAGAGAGAACAGATCCCCTTCAGGCTCTCATACGCAAACTGTTGCCAAAAAGTATGGTGGATTCCCTGAATACGCGTCCCCGGCCGGAGAGAACGACGAAGATCAATCCGTACACAAGCCCGAGCGAAACCTCCTCTGTTCTTCGCCAACGTGGGAGCATCCGCACATATGAATTGCCCTGCTGTCTCCAAAATCGCCCTGAGGAACTCCTCCTTCCAGAACTCTATTGGCAAGTTTGGTAATCTCACCACACCAGAGCCGAAGGAATGGCTTCCTCCAACGGGATGAATTCCGGCTTCCATGGTTCCATCCCAATAACTTGACCATTAACAGTCCATGGCTGATTTAACACTAGGGAGCAGGCATTCGGATCTTCAAATCGAAAAATATGGCATCTGAATGCCAAACTGATAGGGACGATGTCCCCCTGAACACCGGCGCGCCTGAACTCTCGGAGGAAAGCTTCGGCCGGAACCCACCGCTGGAAAGACCGAACAAGAACGGCCCTAGACTGCCATCCAACAATCTCAGACTCCAATTCCGCCACAGGGAACCCTACAACTTCTGGAAAGGAGGCCTCCAACCTCACCACCACAGCCGGCGACGGAGTCGAAGATACCCAGTGGAAGCCGGACGCCATCCCCTTCATTCCAGAAGCCCATGCACCGGCTACCCCATCAGACGCCATAGATGGTTGGGGGAGCAGGGAAGAACAAACCCGGAGGAAGCTCAGACGGAGACACGAGAGCACGCCGGAGATCGGAGAAGAAGAAGATTCAAGCACGAATCTTAAAGCACTTATAACATAGAGAACCAGAGAGAACATGCGCACGATCCTCGAAGCACCCGAAAAGCTCTTTCTTGGTGTTTTTCAATTAAAAAAAAACATTCAAATTTAAACTTTCTAATTTAGAAGACCCATCACGAAGCACGTGAATGCTCTACTGGCACCGCGACTCAAGCAACTTCTCCAGCCAACGTTTAATTATCGCACACGAGATATCGCATACGAGATATAAGAGTTGTAGCCGTACTAAAGCATTTATATTATTAGTAACGCCAAGCTTTTATATTTAAAATGCCAACGGTTTC
Source organism: Calamus simplicifolius (assembly GCA_900491605.1). Lineage (NCBI taxonomy): Eukaryota > Viridiplantae > Streptophyta > Magnoliopsida > Arecales > Arecaceae > Calamus > Calamus simplicifolius. The sequence goes on from UESW01002432.1 coordinate 133,804, forward strand.
AAAATTGAATGCTGCCTCTTTAGGAATGCTCTCGAAGCATATTGAGAGTTTAGGAGCGCTCTCGAACATATCCGTTGAGGAACGCTCTCGAAGCATATGTGGAGCATATCCTATCCCTCTTTATAAAAGAGAAGGTTCATGGTTGAGTAACTCAGGGCAAGAGCAGCATCTTTTGGTTGGTGACCAAAGATGGATGTTCTTCTCCATTAGCTCGAAAGATCTTCTCCATGTTTAGAAGCTCAGCTAGTCTAACTTTTGTGGGCTCTTAACATGGCGGAGGGTGAGAAAGGCGTCCGCTCCTTCGCGATCAGTCTCATGCTATCTGTATCCAAGAATGAGCGTGCCGAAGAGACCAAATACGAGATTAAGGGGCAGATCCTTCCTGATCCAGGCTCGTGCTATCTGCATCCAAGGATGGGCGTGCCGAGATACGGGGCGTAGATCCCCAAAATTGAATGAGCCGAAGAAACCAAATACGAGACATGAGGAATGTTAAAAGCCAAGCTTTTTATCTTTTGGATCTTCGGCCGGCAAGTTCCCGGTAACCACAGGGAGCAAAAAAAAAATGGTGGAGATGCTCAGCAATAAGCAGTCAATTTGCACCTTGTAAAGAATGTTCCAAATTGAATTATATATTTTTGAACAAGTATAGGATTTCATAAAGACAAAAATTGAGAGATCTATTATATTGCAGGTGTTAGTATGCAACATTTTAGTCAGTGTAAAAGATTTTGCAGTTTGCTTCTGTATTTTTTCCCACCAGCATTTTAGCTGTGATTTTTTTCCTAATGGCGATCATTTTTGAGGACTTTTGGCTAGCTGGACATTAGAATCTAAATTTAATATAGCACTAGCTCAGGTACATTGCACGCGATGTGCGGTATTCACAAAATTATAGTATATTTAATTATAATATAAGTTTTGACTGAAATTATAATATATAATATATTAATATTAATATTATAATAATAAATAATTATTATTAATATAATATAATATAAATACTCAACTCAGCAGCATTCGACAAGTCCATGAACGTCGCAGAGTGTGTTCGAAAACTCCTGCGAGGTTTGCGGAGGCACTCTAAGCCTTGAACATCTGATACCCTGACAGGTTTCATGACCAATAACTGCTTTCTACCTCGTCAAATGGGCTTATAATATAGAATTCAGAACAATATTGACTAAAGAAATGAAAAACTGCATCCGAGTACAAAGATTTATTTCCCCATAACCTTCAAATTGCAGGCCAAAAGGGTATGCAATCAAAGCCATCCCCAAAAATATCAAAAACAAACAATGCATTGCTTCAGAGCAAATATCACACTTCCGTCCAAAATGGACAAATTAATGTCAAAAATCTGATGTTGAATATCTCTAGAAATTATGCACTGGCTCCCTGCTGTGCAAGTGCAACCTCTGGCGCCACTGCAGCAGGAGCAACTCCACCCGTGGTTGGCCTGCAAAAAAAATCAAATCATGAGGAATTGTTCTTTAATGGTAAAGAAAGTACTGTGCAGCACATCTTATCAGGAAATAGGAAAAAAAAAAAAAAAAAAAACAAGAGGTGCTTACAGGCCAACAATGACTTTGAAAGAATCGTAAATTCCCCATTGTACGCCAGTCAGGGTACCAATCATAACAATACGAAGAGGAAGCCCACGAGTGCAAAGGCCCCACAGCCCAAGCTTGTTCACAGCCTAACAAGTTTAAAAAAATACAATAATAATAAAAATGAATAGATAAAAATCATAGCAGATCAAAACTATACATGCTAAATACGGATCTTCTTCCCGGCAAGGTAGAAGAAAAGGAGTGATTTAATTGTACAGGACTTACCTCACCAACAGTGGCACCCTTGGCATTGTTAAGGAAGGAGACAAGGTTGTCCGCTGGGTGAGAGACAACAGCACAGAAAACCCCAGCGATGTAACCGCCAGTAAAGCTCACTCCCAGCTGAAGGGTCGAGCTACACTGGTCCTTTGGAGTGGGAATTGAATATTTGTAGATTAACTCAACAATATTCTCGAAAGATGCAAATTTCATCATAGTATCTGCAAACAAAATTCAGTTACAAATGCGTCATAGAAGCTGTTATACACCCTCAAATTAGATGAAAATCTTCATCAGCATTTGAAAAAAACAGATTGAAACAAAGCAGTAGTATTGCCATTTTTCACATTGCCCATAAATATTTCAATTTGTGGAATTATTCCTAATTTTTCCCAATAAATTCAAACCATAATTTTATTATGCATTAAGCAAATATCATAAGCCAAAGCTACCAAGAACACATTCATGTTAGTAGGAAGATGACTCATTTTTGACATCTAGTAAATAATCGTGGCACCAACAAAGTTGCAAGATATTCTGCATTTTTAACTTGCTAAGTAAGTAGGAAAAACTAATTCTCATAAATTAAAAGTTTGTTTGGTATCATTTTTATTTTTTTATTTTTAAAAGTAAAAACACAAAATCTAATGTAAAAATATGTTTGATAACATTATTTTTATTTTTTTATTTTTTAAACTTTCATTATTTATGAAAAAGTAGAAGTAAAATTTTCACTTCCATTTTTTTAACAGTGAAAAATTTAGAAAACAAGAAAACTTTTTGGGAAAGTCATATATATATATATAATTTATATAATATAAATATATCATATATTATAGTAGTAATAATAATATATTATTAATATAATTATATTATATATATTATTATATTATCAACATATAACATTATAATATTATATGAATAGTATAGTATATATTTGATAGAGCCAAATTAAGCTGGCCACAAGCCAGCTCTCTATCACAAGTACACATGGTCTCTAGGCCACATCACCATCACGTCAGAAGAGCATGGCTACATATGGCTAACGTAGCTTTAACTATCTCCAACCGCCAAACTTATGAATAAGAACAAATGATAAACACTCCCAAGTATGTCCTTGCACCAGAAGTATAGCCCGCGATAAGTGGAGCAGTCCTTTCGCTGACCTCATTACTGGAATCAGAATTGCTACCATCACTTAGCCTTAGGCATTGAGACCAGAGCCTACCTATAAGAAAGAACCTTACTAAAAGAGAAGCCGCTTCTTTCCATTGCTTTCAAATTCTTTCTCCTATCCTTTTTCTCATTCTTCTCGGTACCTTACTTGGTTGTTAGCCCTAGCTACTTATCCTCCATTCCTTAAGAATAGGATGGCTATAAGTTCCACACTTGGCCTCCTTAATTACTTTTTTCTTACTGACTTAAATATCGAAGAGCCTTAACTGAGCAACCATCAACATCCCTCATGCTCTTCTTTTGCTCTCGCAGGACTGCCCCTTTGCAAAGCCAAGCAAATCAGGGACTACTTTAGCTCCTAGCTCACTATCCATGTTATTATCCCTAATAGCATTCAAGGTCCCTCAACCAAATTTTGTTTTCATCAATATCATATGTTACAAATTTAATTTTTATTATAGTATAATATTATAATATATTAATATTATATATATTATAATATTATATATTGTGATACTAAAGATAATATTATATTTTCAAGATGCATTACGTTATAATTAGCTAAAATCAAGATTCGTTGTATCAAAAATTAATACTATTTTAGTATCGGACCATTACAATTTAGTACGGGATGAACCTCACTAAACTGATGGTGTATCGGTTAGATCGGCCAAGAAGCCCTAACCCATGAACTGCCTCAACTCAAACCAAACGAAATGCTTTGATTCAGGGCGATTCAATTTGGTCTATCGATACGAGGCAAATTTGATACATCGGTATGTGGTTGATTCTATTGGTTCACCCCTGTACTGAACTAAGAGCCCAAACCATCGCAATTTTAGGCCAGTTTGATTTGGTTTACCTTGAATCATTCGGTTGGGGATGGTTTGGCATATAATGGCTAGAATGGATTTACAATCCCACCTAAGATTACAAATCCCCATAATATAGATTTGGATTCCAGATGGAATTGAAATTGAATTCTAATTCTTTCCAAATAAATACTTATAATTTTGATTTCAAGGGGTCATTCTTGTGAAGCAAGTGGGTCCTAAGTGCCTCCTACTATAAAAAAATAAAAATAAAAATATCTACCAAATATGTTTTTATGATTAGAATTAAAAAAATAAAACAATAACACCAAAAATGTTTCTGTCGTTAGAAATATAAGAAAAAAAATAAAAACAGAATCCTTGTTCCTAATTCTTTTTTTAAAAAAGAAAGTGACAACAATGCCAAATGCTTGTGTTTTACAAATGCATTTTCTCTTGACTGTAGTTGATTCTACCAGTAGCATAGTCCCAGAAATATAGAAAACAAACAAAACAAAAGTCATTATCATTTGAAATAGCACATTCATGGAAAACATGCGCACTAGAGCACTTTATTATTTAGAACAAATGCCTAGGTGTTTGGCATTGAGCTATTCATCCAAGATCACTGGTGATCATAAGATCAACATATTTGGTTGACATGGAATTAATTTCAAATTACCACTATCTCTAGAATCAGCACCAACCCAATGATTGTATACTCAACCTCAGGGATAGATATCCAAGATCACCCCAAAACCATGACATTGGGCTAGATTTGGAGACCAAAATATCCCTTATTTATAAGAAAAGGATATCAAAACATGCTCTACATTATTTTCATATTAATATAATAATTTAATATTATAAAATCATACTATAAGAATATAATATTATAATTATATTATAATTTAATTTAAATATTATAATAAATAATATGAAATGATAGTAAAGTGCCATAATGTTGCAATAGGCATAGTTTTGGTATAATACAGTAAATGATGTTAGATTTTTATGGCATACTAAATAGGTTAATCATGGAAATTCATATATCTTTAACCAATAGGATATGACATATCAAATGCAGTGATCTAAAATTAGATCACCGAATATTTTATCACCCTAAGATAAGGATCATGAATGATTTAGATCATTATGGCAGTTCCTTTTGGGTTATAAAACACCCCTATGGAGAGTCACATGTAAAGTTTCTTTTTTGATAAAGAAATTGCAAGTCTTAACAAAATTTTAAATTAATAAGTTAGATCAATTTTAAAGCATCTAAATTCTTCCTCTGAAGATTAACCAGAATAATTAGTCAGCATTTCAGTAGTTGAAAGAACTGAGAAATAAACAAACATCCAGGATATTACAATTATCTAAAGACCAAAGCTTGCACATAATAATGAATTCAAAATGGAAAAACAAGAATAAATATGGTCAACCAGCATCTGAAATGGAAAGGAAGGGTCTGCTTACAAGGAATTTGACGCCCCCAAACTAGAATTAATCCTTTATACAATCTGTACATATCAAGATAAGAAAATTTTAGTAATTTAGAATACAAAACACAAACAAAAAAGAAACAAATAACCAAGCCATCAACAAGCAGCTACGAGAAAATATAATACCCCAGATAGCCTTCAGATTTGACAAACTTGGGAAATCCATCACTCAAACCCCTGGCAAACCCTGGCTTTGTCTGGACCCGCACTTTCACAGCCTCCATGGGGCAGAGAGCAACATATGCAATCACTTCTGCAAAAGCAGACCCAGCAAGGTAGATCAAGGTCCTGTACTTGGCAGCATACTCTAGTCCAGCAATATCCAAATAGTACTTCTTGAAGAATTCATAGAACCCATATTTACATGCCCCCGGGCACTGTATCCGAGCAGGGTCGGCACCCAACCCCTGAAGAAACCTCTCAGCCCCGGCTCTCTAAACAATCTGATACAGTACCATCAAAGTTCACTTTGACATATTCCGAAGATGGGGGCTCCCAAAAAATAAGGACCGTAGTATCCAAAATAGTAAGGAAGTCCCAATGGCCGGGTCAGAGAATCTAGAATCAGAGGAAGTACTTCATATGTCAGAGTGAATATCAGAATCAGAGCGGAAGTACTCCATAGCGAAAAAGATAGCAGTGCAGATGATCACTTGAGGCGAGACCGACTCCTCTTCAAATGCTATCTTTTGGACCTTCGGCCGGCATGCTTCAGATAACCACATGGTGCTAAGAAATAATGAAGACGCTCGACAATAAGTAGCGAGTTTGCACCGTGAAAAGATTAATGTTCCAAGTTGAATTATTTTGGAACCGGGGTAAGATTTCAGAAGGACAAAAATTGAGAGATCTAATATTATATTGCAGGTCTTTGTATGCAACATTTTAGTCAGTGTAAAAGATTTTGCAGCTTTCTTTTAGTTTGCTTCTATATTTTTTCCCCACTAGCCAATTTGTCATTATGCTTGCATTTCATTGATTTAGCGATATTTTTACCTAATTAACACTTTTAATGGCGATCATTTTTTAGAACTTTTGGATTGTTGGACGTTAATTACAATCCAAATTCACTATATATATTAACCTTTAATTATAATTTAAGCTTTGGTTTAAATTATAATAAATAATATATTAATACAAAATAAATATTATATAAAAAATATTTAATTAATAATATATTATAATTTATTGAGCTGACATCATCATCCTCTATTCCACAGCCATTTGGTGAAGCGGTGATCCTTTTTTCCAACTGTCATCGCCCAAGCAGTTTAGAAAAATATTGCTTTACTAGTCGGTGATAATACAAAAAATATAGATCATGTATTATAATATATTATTTTATATATTTTATAAGTTTAATTTAAATAATATAGAAAAAAATATTAAAAAATAATAATATGGTTTCGATAGAATGGGGGGCACGAATGGAATGGTGAGTGTATGGATTTTGTGCTTATCAAAAAATTGTAACGCCATGTGAAACTCAAAATATATAAGTGATTTGATAAGTTTTATAATATTATATAAAATATTTATTAAGAATTATAAAAGTATAATAATTAAATTTTCAGGTCACTTAAGCCTTTTTAACTCCTCTAGATATAATTATATTAATGTATAGTCTACTTGTACTCTTTAACTCCTCAAAGTTCTATTGCATAACCCTTTCAGATGCTATATAGTTATGATTATATTAATATATAGTATATATATATATATATATTAATCTTTTTTTATTATATTTATGTTACTATAACCTGCTTAAGCCTTCGGCAGTCGGTGGATATATAAATAGCTTTGCTACTATCATGCTTCTATGCGTCGATGGTAAACTATTTTAATTTACAAAAAAATTTGAACATGATCTTAAATGGATGACATGTTCAATCTCACTGTGATGACATGGCAGGCTTTGCACATAGCACATTCATGGGGGCCGCATAGCATATGTGTGGCTCCCACGTGGCAGTCCACGCAGATAGCAATATTGAAGGAGCCAAAAATAAGGAACATACCTCAATATCGGCTGCAGCGGAAGCAGTATAGTTACCAGGTTTATCCATGCTTAGGAAGAATGCTTCTCAGTCTCTGTATCCTAATCTTTCAGAAGACACCTCCGGTCTTCTTATAGAAGAGCGTATAAGGCTGAGAAATACGAAGAGTCCTGACTCTTAGGACTCTGTATGGGCGGTTGACCACTTGTCCACACAGGAACAATACCTCAACTCTCTCAACTTATAGTGTGGTCAACTTATAGTGCGCTGAGGTGTGCGACCTGATAAAACTCACACACAATGACAGATAGTGGATATTCACACCTGATCAAGCACTCTCAATCCCTTAAGAGATCTTCTCTGAGTAGCGCTTGAAAAAACACAAAGCCATAATGTTTGTATCCATAATCATATGCAACTCATACACATGATTGCTCGGGCAATAGATCACAAACATAAGGTGTGGTCGTGAATAATCTTCCTTGAACACTCATACTAGTCCATCTTTGTCCAGTTGACTTTTTAGGATTGTCTCACATGGTCGTATCAATTCCATGACCCTAGAGGACAAGGCTAAGGAAGTCATCCTGAATTCCAACTTCATGGTATATGTTCAAGTCCAAGGATACTACATAGTTGTAGGGCTCACACGGCAACAGAGAGGGAATGTATCATGCTGGGTAAACTTAAGCACATGCAACATAATACATCCTACGATGGAGCTCCCACTCAATGGGCCATGTCATACTCAAACGCCATACGAACACAAGTCCAGGCATCACAAAGTTGCCTGACTCAAGCATACTCTAATGCTCTCAGTTCGGGTACAACAAACTTAGTATGGTTTTATGGATATATCAATATTCATACACCACACACGCATGTATGTACTCATACTCGACTCTCCTGAGTCTTATCTTAGTCCAAACTGAGGCAACTTTAATTATAATATATTTTATCATAATTTATGTAGCCCATTTTGCAACTTATGCAATCTACAACTCATGCATTGCTACTCAAGCATCTATAATGGCTACTTTAGTCTCATCCTGCTCACTACAAAAGTGTCAGGGCGATCACCCATATGAGTGGGTTGATCTAAGCCTGTGACATTTATACACATATATGCCTATAAATATGAACTCATGAAAATAAATATTTCATAAACTTTAACACATAGTTATTGATGTCCATACAATCCCTGTCTGACAACAAAAAAATATACACAAACTCCTACATAAGTCTGAAACATATCACGGTCTGTCACACTCTATACAGACCTAGACCCTTCACATGAGCCTAGAACACATATCTAGGAATAGGCTTTGTCAGAGGATCAGCCAGCATCCTGCTAGTGGAGAAATGCTTTAGGATAACTTCTCTTTGCTTGATCATGTCTCGAATGAAGTGATATTTGATGTCAATATGCTTGGTCCTTCCATGGTACTTAGGATCCTTAGCATATTGTAATGTTGTTTATTATCCAAACTGATATGATTAGCCTTATGTGCAGTAGCTGATATCTTAAGTTGCCTCAAGAACCTCCTCAGCCACACAGCCTTCTGGATAGCAGCCAAACAAGCAATATATTCGGCTTCCATAGCGGACAGAGCGATGCAACTTTGTTTCTTACTGCACCAAGTGATAGCTCCACCTCCAAAGATGAGCACGTATCCTGTGGTGGATCTTCGCTCGTCCCTATCACCAGCCCAATCAGAGTCACAAAAACCCTTTAATCTCAAATCTTCACCCTGATAGCATAGGGTGAGATTGACAGTACTATGAAGGTAACAAAAAATCCTTTTAACTGCAGCCTAATGAGCAAGTCCTGGATTACTTTGGTATTGGCTAACTAAGTGCAAAGCAAATATCAAGGTGAGTACATAACATAGCATACATCAAGCTCCCTATAGCACTAGCATAAGGGATTCTGCTCATTTTTTCTCTCTTTTCATCAGTTCTAGAGCACTGATCGATGCTCAAAGTACAACCCTTATCTATTGGGGTATCAATGGGTTTAGAATAGTGCATACGAAATCGTTCTAAGATTTTCTCAATATACATTTTTTGTGACAAACCAAGAAACTTCTTAGCACGATTCCTTAGGATTCTCACTCCTAGCACAAAATTTGCCTCACCCATATCCTTCATCCAAAGACAGAGGACAACCACTCCTTAATGGCATTGATCACCCCTATAGAACTTTCAGCTATTAGGATGTACATACAACGCCAAGATCAGAATCCCATCGTCTGATTTCTTAATATACATACAGTGATACTTCTCAATCATATTTAAGCCAATTGATGTAATAGCTTTATGAAACTTGAGGTGCCATTGCCTAGATGGCTGCTTAAGATCATATATGGATCTTCTAAGGTAGCATACTTTACCCTCCTGTCCTTTGGTCACAAAGCTCAAAGGTTGATCCATATAGATCTCTTCATCCAGGCTTCCATTAAAAAATGTTGTCTTAAAATCCATTTGATGTGGCTCCAAATCTAAATGGGCTACAATAGCTAAAATCAAGCGAATGGAGACAAATCTCACCACAGGAAAAAAATGTCTCTTCAAAGTTTATACCCTTCAACTGGGTATAGCCCTTCGCCACAAGACGAGCCTTGTACTTATCAATTGACCCATCAGTCTTGCGCTTTATCTTAAGAACCCACTTATTTCCTATAGATTTGCACCCAGACAAGGTCTACCAAGTCCTACACATGATTCTTGGCCATCGATACCATCTCATCTTCCACAGCAGCTAACCACTTACTATGAGTAAGTGAATCGAGCGCCTCTTCAACAGAAGCAGGCTCATCAGGATCCAACGGGGTGCAGAGAAACATATTCCCTTCAATCCTAAAATATCATCATGGAATATGACCATGTTTGCTTCTTCGTAACTGCATATTTAGACCCTAAGGACTGCTCTAATGTGGTGCAACAACCCTCATGGGTGAGCTCCTACCAGGCTCAGCTTGTGCGCTCCCACTGTCTGGTGCGGCACTTCCACTGGGCCTAGCATTTCCACTATCTGTGGCGAGCTTTGAGATAGATTGAAAATTTCCTTCATCTCCAGAGATAGCAGGAAGGTCATTTTGTAACTCATACAGGGACAGGTCCTTCCTAATTTCACCAATGCTCGAGAATTCATTCTCTAGAAACTCTACGTCTCTGAACTCCACTTCAGTCAACCCTCTATTAGGATGTGCACCATACATCACGTAACCCTTCAAATTCTCAGAGTACCTGATGAACACCTTTTTGCTAGCTTTAGGATCCAGCTTTCCCAACTTATGGTAGGTGTTGTGAACATATCCTGCTGAACCTCAAGGGCGTAAATGATCCACAGAGGGTTGCGCACCATACCATAGCTCATATGGAGTAGAGGATTCTATTTTACTAGGTACACGATTAAGGATGTAGGTAGCAGTCAACAGCGCATCTTCCCAGAAACTAATTGGAAGATTTGCCTGCGCCATCATTGACCTAACCATATCTAGTAAAGTCCTGTTTCAACCCTCGGCAACACCATTATGTTGCGGTGTCCCAGGAATGGTAAGCTGCCTGCATATCCCCTTTTTCTCATAGAGCTGCTAGAATTGCTCAGATAGATATTCACGACCTCTATCAGTTTGGAGAGTCTTCAAAGATCTTTTCTTCTGATTTTTTACCTCAGCTAAAATTCATCTGAAATAATCCAATACTTCATAGCAATGGAAGATCAGGTACACATACCCAAATCACAAAATCTCATCTATAAATGTGAGGAAATAGGAAGCACCATGGCGCACTTTGATACTCATGGGTCCACAGATATCAAGTGAACTAGCTCTAATGGATGAGAGGCCCTAGTAGCCTTACCAAAAGGCTTTCTCGATGCCTTTCCTGCTAGATAAGACTCACACACAGATAGACTTATCTTGGTAAGAGGGCCCAATAGCCCTGCTTTAGCCATTCGTGCCATCCTATCTTGGCCCATATGACCAAGTCTGGCATGCCAAAGAAAACTATCATCACAGGCAGGAATAGATGCACAAGAAAATAATGAATAAGAAGTACACAATTTAACATTAAGTCTAAAGAACCATGTAACAAATATCCATAAAAAGATAAAACATCATCCAGATAGACTAACATATGGTCACCAAAAAAATAAAAAGTGCAACTGAGTGCCAACATGGCAAGAACAGAATAAAGATTACACCGGATAGTTGGGACATACAAAATGTCATATAGGATCAATACATATCCACCACGAAGCGTAACATGATATGCTCCTACACCCAAAACCTACTCACGCATACCATTCCCTAGCACGACAAACTGGGTATCTACAGGTATCCGATGAAAATCTATAAAACCCGCTCGATCTCACACTATATGTTTATTCACTCCTAAATCTACAATCCAATCGGGGAGAGTGTCAGCAACTAATGCATATGAACAAACATAGAGTGAGCTTAATATGGAGCATTCCTTCTTTGGCTCAATGCAATCACGAGCAAAGTGGCCTTTTGCTTCACAAATGTAGCACTTAATCTTTGTCACATCTCTCTTTTTCCCTCGATGTCCTTTCTTTGGTTTGGCTATAGCTTTTCCTTTAGATCCCTGAGCACTCTTGTTACGTGCCTTTCCCTTCTTTTTGTTCCTGGGTCTCGAAGACTCACCAGTAACCACATAGGCCAGAGGGAGGGAAGTCTCAATGCGCTCAGCCTCCACCTCAAGATGATGAGTAATGTCCTCAAAAGTCTTGATGTGCTCACTATGAGTCATCAAGAGCTTCATTTGACTCCATTAAGGGTCAGACAGTGAACAAATCGCCGCAAGGACCTGTTGCTCATCAGTAAGGTCAACTCCAGCAGCCTTCATATCCTTAATCATGTTTTTCATCACACGAAGGTGGGTTGACATGGAATGATTGGGATCCTTGACATATTGCATGAATCTAAGGTTCAAGGCATGTAGCCTTGTGGCTAAAGTTTGACCAAACCTGATCTTGAGCTGGCTCCACATATCCTGAGCAGTCTGGCAATGCTCAAAGTTGCCAATAAGATCATTGTGCATGTTACTCAACATGGTAAAGCGTGCACAATGATCTTTTCTGACCCAACTTTTATAGGCTTTCCGATCAAGGCGATGTTGCTCAGTAGCGCCAGGCACTAGTGTCATACTAGTTGTCAGGGTCTTCATGACTTCTAATTCATTCGGTAGGTATTGAATTTTTCTATACCACATTTCATAGTTTTATCCATCTAGCTTCTCACTTTTGTTAAGATCAGCTATCACATATTTGGAGGCCATCACTGCATTCAGTCAAGCAAGGTATGGACATCAGGCACATATTATACCGTTAGCTAGAAAAATAACCAGATTATAAATGTTCCTTCTTATAAATGAGATCAAAAACTTTTCTAAGCTCATAATCATCACTCATTTAATAAGATGGAACACATAATCTAATAATTTTCATAGAGCACATCTATGTTATCTACATTAAATAATATGATCGCAGAATATTTATAGCAAATGACATAAATTTTCCTTATGCATTAAGCATAAATTATTATGTCAGTAGAAAATGTATAGACACATGTATAAACCATATTTATTCACTAAGCATAAATAATTATGCATTCAAAAAAATAGTTACAAAAATTCAAGCAGAATGGCAATGATAATATTCATGTACAAAGCATAAATAATTTTGCGTAGAAAGAAAACTTTCAATAAATATTTTCTTTGAATTTTTTAGATTTTTTCTGATTTTTTATGATTTTTTTGGAATTTTTTAAATTTTTATATAATTTTCTTGATTTTTTGAATTTTTTAATTATTAAAACCCAAAAAAAAGAAAAAAAGCTAGCAGCTGATGTCAACTGGGACCGATACATGACTAGACACCTCGATGCCACATAAGCATCTATTATTGTTAGATCGCTATTTGCATGGACTGCCACATGGCAGCCACGTGTATGCCATGCGGCCGCCACGAATGTGCCATGTACAAAGCCTGCTACGACATCATAGTGCTGACTATCTGCCACATCAGCACCACTTTTCTATTTCCCTTTTTTTAATGAATAAATACTAGAAAGTCCCTGGATATCCATGAATTTACGGGTGGTGCCACCCGTAAACTCGTAGAGTCCCCTATGCTTGCCGCCCACATGGCGGCGGCGAAGGGCTGTCTTAGCCATCCAGCGGCAGATGGAGGCCTAGGGGGGAACACCGGCAGCCGCACTGTCGTAGAAGGTCCGGCGGCCCCACAACCAGCACGCATGAGCACGCCCGCTGCCCACATGGCGGCGATCAGGCTTCCCCGGCCATTCAGCGGCTGGGGAAGAGGCCAGGTCGCCGAGGACGACTCCCGGGAGGGTCTCTGGCAGGCAAGGCATCGCCAGCCGACAAAGAACTCTCGATGATAACAGGGACCTGCGTTCAACGCATGTGCGGCGGAGGCAGGGGCTTCCATAGCCCCCCCAGCGGTCGGGGAAGGAGCCGGACAAGCTCCAGCGATTAGCGGGGCCAATGCCGGCCGCCGGAACGAGTCCGATGACCCCAGGCCATGGGAACGGGACCAGGTGGAAGGGAAAGCTTTCCCCAACCACCAACGGCCGGGGAAGAAGGGGAAGAGATCCCGACACTGGAGAGGAACCTCCCAGCCGTCGAATAGAATCAAATAGACCCTCCCCTTCGACCCGATCAAACTGAGGTCCGCTGCGGCACCCATGGCCATAGCGGAACCTCCCAAATTCCTTTTTATTCTATATTCTTTGCTGCATGCTGCAGCACCCATGGCCACTGCAGTCTATACCCAGCAATCTCAACCCTTTGGTGACGACTAGCGTGGCTCTAATACCTATTAAAGGAGCCAAAAATAAGGAACATACCTCAATATCGACAGCAGCGGAAGCAGGATCGTCGATCGTCGGGGGCTACCAGAGTCTCTGGTTCATCCATGCCCCTACGATGAGGAAGAAGAAGGCTTCTCAGTTTTCGTATCCTAATCTTTCAAAAGACACCTCTGATCTTCTTATGGAACCGATAAGATTTAGAGAGCAGATAAGGCTGAGAAATCCGAAGAGTCCCGACTCTTGGGACTCTATGTGGGCGGCTAACTTGGCACCTAGGCCAACAAACATTAAAATAGATCTTAAATGGATGAGATTAGAGCTGGTTTCTTAAGAAAAAATTATTAAAATATGCTACTACAATAACATTTATAAGGTAAAGCAAATTAAATTTTATCAAGTATAAATAATTTATTTTTTGAGGGCTACCGGCATGTATTTGATTTCTCATAGTCATTAAAGAAAAAAATCATGTCAAAATCTTTTAATAGTTTGATTTAAAAAAAATTAATAGTTATCAACTAAAAAAATTTCTTCAAAAGAAAAAAGAAAAGAATCGATTAAACAATAATAGTTTTGCATAAAAAATTCACTAAACAAAGTTGTTCATGGGAAAAAAAGAAAAAGCTGATTAATATAAATTAATAGTTTGATATCAAGAAAAAAAAATCTGTTTGAAAAAAATAATGTTCTCTAGAAAGAAAAAAGAATTTGTTTAAAAATTAGTAGTTTGATGTCAAAAAAAATTTACTTTTAACTTAAAAAAATATTCCTCATTGGAAAAGACAAAAGAATCCACTAAAAAAATTATTGGTTTGACCAACTAAAAAAATTAACTTGTTAGAAAAATAATAGTTTGATCGACTAAAAAATAGTTTGCTGTAAAAAAAAAGCTTTTTACCTACAAAAAATGTTCTTCATGGAAAATAAAGGATAGGCTAAAAAAAAATTTCATCTAAATTGTTTCAGACTAAAAAAATAAAGTAAAAGTTTGAAGTAAAAAAATAAATAATTTTTAACTTAAAATAATGTTCGTCATAGGAAAAAAATTTGATCAAAGAAAATTAATTGTTTGATATAAAAAGTTTTTGACTAAACAAATATTCTTTATGAAAAGAAAAAAAAGAGTCAGCTAAAAAATTGTAATAGTTTAACACAAAAATATCTTGACCCACAGAACAATGTTCCGGGAAAGAAAGGGAAAAGAATGGGCTAAAATATTAAATGATTAATGTAAAATAATGATTTTTGACCTAGAAAAAATATTTTTAAAAATATTCTTCATTAGGAAAAAGAAAAAGGGTCAGCTCAAAAATTTAACTAACAAAAAAAATAGTTTGATGCACCAAAAATAATTAAAAAAAAAAAAAGAGGAAAAGAATATGCTGACAAAAATCCATGGTTTTGTTGTTAAAGATATTTTTGATTGAAAAAATTGTTCCCATAGGAAAAGAGAAAAGAAGAAACACTAGGCGAAAAAAATTCATAATTTGATTTTTAAAAAAAGTTTTAGTTAAAAAAGAATTAGCTAAAAAAATTAATAGTTTGATAAAAAATAGCTTCTAATTAAGAAAATGTATTTCTCAAAAAAAAAAGAAAAAATGAATCAGCTAAAAATAATAAACATTTTGATTAGCTAACAAAATTAAACCAGATAAAAAAATTTTATTGACTTAAAAATTAATAGTTTAATATATAAAAAATTTGATTAAAAAAGTATTTATGGGGAAAGAGGAAAACATTTAGCACTCAAGGGATTTCAACCATAATTCATGAGGGAAAAGGTTTTGTGTATGGCGCTCGGTAATTGGTTTACGCACGTGCGATATATTTTCATCTTTTTCATGTCGTACGCATAGTTACATGCATGCAAATTAATCATCGCATATGGGTGCACACGTTTCTATATAATGCACAGTGTATAAAGGCTTTTTCTTCTAATGGAAGGCACATCATCAAAAGCACATGCTGCTTCACCCTTATGCTTCTTGTCCTATCTTTCTTCTATATCGAGTACCTTTGTATTACGATGCTTCTATAGCTTTTTCTACTCGAGAGCAATATTTTGAAAACCAAACTAAATAAACTGAATGATGGGTCGTGGGTTAATTGGTTTAATCGAATAAATCTATTTGATCAAATCGAAAATATTATAATTAATTTTAAATTTAATATATAAAAACAATAAAATGTCAATATCAATTTAATTAAAAAAATAAAAAAAATTTGATTGTTTTTCAAATTAGATCGGTTCAATAATTTTTTTTTTCATTTTAATTGAGTTACATAAAAATTAACTTTAATATAAAATTGAATGATGATCAATTTTTTATTGGATCTATTTGACCAATTGATCTGATTCAATTTTCATAACCATGCTCTAAAGATATATGATGCTCTGATTTGTTGTTTCGGTACTACCGAACAACTGAATGTCTGGCTCAACGTTCGTTGCACCGCCAGGGAAATTTAAATTTTCTGAACTTATCCAACCGCAAGGTGCACTAGGGAAAGAAACTCTCCGGTCAGAGAGAAAAAAAAAAAATCCCTTCTTGAGTCAAAATAAACATTCATATTTAAACTTTCTAATTTAGAAGACCCATCCATTGCACGAAGCACGCTCTAACCGGCACCACGACTGAAGCAACTTCTCCAGCCAACGTTTAATTATCGCACACGAGATATTGCACACGAGATATAAGAGTTGTAGCCGTTACTAAAGCATTTATATTATTAGTAACGCCAAGCTTTTACATTAATAATGCCAACGGTTCAAAATTGAATGCGGCCTCTTTAGGAATGCTCTCTTGAGCGTATCCGTTTAGGAGCGCTCTCCAACATATCCGTTGAGGAACGCTCTCGAAGCATATGTGGAGCATATCAAGGTTCATGGTTGAGTAACTCAGGGCAAGACTGACTCGCGCTCGACTTGTGTGACCGTCCGTTTACTTTTAATAAATAAAAAAAAAAACTCAGGGCAAGAGCAGCATCCGCTCCTTCGCAAGGATGAACGTGCCGAAGAGACCAAATACGAGATTAAGGGGCAGATCCTTCTTGATCCAAGGATGGGCGTGCCGAGATAAGGGGCGTAATCCCCAAAATTGAATGAGCCGAAGAAACCAGATACGAGACAAGTGGAATGTTAAAAGCCAAGCTTTTATCTTTTGGATCTTCGGCCGGCAAGTTCCCGGTAACCACAGGGAGCAAAAAAAAATGGTGGAGATGCTGAGCAATAAGCAGTCAATTTGCGCCTTGTAAAGAATGTTCCAAATTGAATTATATTTTTGAACAAGTATAGGATTTCATAAAGACAAAAATTGAGAGATCTATTATATCGCAGGTCTTTGTATGCAACATTTTAGTCAGTGTAAAAGATTTTGCAGTTTGCTTCTGTATTTTTTTCCCCACCAGCTAAACTGTCATTATGCTTAAACATTTTAGCTGTGATTTTTTCCTAATAGCGATCATTTTTGAGGACTTTTGGCTAGCTGGACATTAGAATCTAAATTTAATATAACACTAGCTCAGGTACATTGCACGCGATGTGCGGTATTCACAAAATTATAGTAACATTTAATTATAATATAAGTTTTTGACTGAAATTATAATATATAATATATTAATATTAATATATAATAATAATTATATTATTATTAATATAATATAAATACTCAACTCAGCAGCATTCGACAAGTCCATGAGTGTGTTCGAAAACTCCTGCGAGGTTTGCGGAGGCGCTCTAAGCCTTGAACATCTGACAATAACTGCTTTCTACCTCGTCAAATGGGCTTATAATATAGAATTCAGAACAATATTGACTAAAGAAATGAAAAACTGCATACAAATATTTATTTCCCCATGACCTTCAAATTGCAGGCCAAAAGGGGATGTAATCAAAGCCATCCCAAAAAATATCAAAAACAAACAATGCATTACTTGAGAGCAAATATCACACTCCCGTCCAAAATGGACAAATTAATGTCAGAAATCTGATGTTGAATATCTCTAGAAATTATGCACTAGCTCCCTACTGTGCAAGTGCAACCTCTGGCGCCACTGCAGCAGGAGCAACTCCACCTGTGGTTGGCCTGCAAAAAAAAATCAAATCATGAGGAATTGTTCTTTAATGGTAAAGTACTGTGCAGCACATCTTATCAGGAAATAGGCAAAATATATATATATATATATATATATATATATATATATATATATATATATATATGCAAGAGGTGCTTACAGGCCAACAAAGACTTTGAAAGAATCGTAAATTCCAACAAAGACTTTGAAAGAATCGTAAATTCCCCATTGTACGCCAGTTAGGGTACCAATCATAATAAGGAAAAGTCTTTGTACACCATCCTCGATGCAGCAAGGCCTACGTGGACTGTACCGGCTCTTCTGATTGGTCCACATGGAGCCTACGTGGATGACGTGCCGGGCGGTATGGCCCTGCTACAATGTAATGTTCTGAACGTGATGGGCATTTAAAGCGCTTTGCTTTTTTTTTTTTAATTAGCGTGCAGACGAAAATACCCTTTCCCTCCATTCTATCGCCATTTTACGTTTTTTTTAAATTAGCGTGCAGACGAAAATGCCCTTTCCCTCCATTCTATCGCCATTTTACGTTGGATTTCATCTGTGCAAGAAAAACTCTTTTCATCTGTGCAAAAAAAACTCTTTCTTCCCTCTCGCTCTGGCTTTTGGCACGATCCTACGCCCTCGCTCTGGCTTTCGGCATGATCCTAAGCCCTCGCTCTGACTTTCCAGTCGAAAGAAAATATTTCAGCTTCAAGACTACCGACTACCTGGCTACTGGAAGAAATGTCGTCCGCAGCACAAAGTAAAAAGTCCTTCTTCCCACTTCTTTGTAATGCTCTTTTATTACACCAACTGTTTTTCTCGTTAGAGGTAGTTAATGCGTGACCAAACCGTTTAATGCGCGGTAACTTCCTTAGAACAAAACAATTATGACATTCTGGCGGTCATAACTATTTAGACTTTACTGTTTTGTAAGCACGAATGTCATACTCTTTTAACTAGGGTGTTATACCTCATGAACTGCGGTGTCGTCAGAGTGTTTTGGCCTATATTCCCCATTATTTCCTGTCCATATAGCTCTAGTGTCGTCATGCTCGGCCGAAAATCCTTCGCGATACCGCAGTTCAAACATCACGACACCTAGCGACAACGATACGACACCCATGCTTATAACCTGACGACACTCAAGGAGGAATTCGGCCTAAAAACATTGGTGACACCGCAGTTGAAACGTTATGACACCCTAGCGTTAACGCTACGACACCCATGCTTATAACCTTCGCGTTCTTCGTATGTTGCTTTCCGAGGTGTCGTAGCGTTTCTATGGGATATCTTTAAATGCTAAAGGGTGTGTCGTGCTTAAAACTGACCCTGGAGAGCAGGACCATGACACCCAAGTTTTGTTCACCCAAAAAAAGATCTACGACGCCATAGGTGAAACATTAAGACACCCAAGCATCAACGCTACGACACCCCGTATGGAGAACAATTTCCGCGACACCCCGCTTTAAAAGTGACGTCATCGGTGTCATCGCCTTAAAACTAGGGTGTCGTCAGATGAGAACTGGGGTGTCGTAAACAGCCTGAGTCGGTGATGTCGTTGTTCGCGACACCCCAGTTGAAACCTGACGACACCCTAGCACCAATTCTACGACACCCATACTTATAACTGACCACGGAGAGAAGGCCCGTGACACCTAAGTTACAAACCTAAGACACCCGTTCACGCTTAGGAGAAAACTTTAGCACATCCCAGGATGAATCGGAAAACAGTTATGACATCCAAGCTCCCTTATCCTTCGGTCTGGCAGCAAACACAAAAGTTACTAAAATTTCTTTTATTCATTACACACATAAAGACAAGAAGAAAAGAGAAGAAGAAAGTATAGGAGCCCTCACTAGGGCTTTTCATTTTCTCCGGGCGCTGTCGAGCTCCCGTCATGCTGCGGGACTAACTCGGCGATCTGGCGCTGGAAGGACGCTACTTGCCCCTCCAGCTGGCAGTTGGCCCGATGCAGGACCTCGATCTCTCTCGTTGAAACGGCCAGGTATTGCTCGGCCGCCCTATGGAGTCGCTCGCTGTTTGCGAGCGACGACGCAAAGACCTCTGCATCGATGGTTATCGTTGTGCGGAAGCTCCCATGGGTGCCAGTAGATTACCCATCGCCTCTAGAAGCCATCTCAATATCCAAAAAGTTTGGAAGATCAGCTGAAAAGGTGATTAACGATCGCATTCCCCTATTCATATTTAAGGTACTCCTAGCGGGTGTTTCGATTGCTCGAGCTATCAGCTCCGGTGCTCCTATCGTGGAAACTCGTCACGTGCCACCATCTCAGTGGACGGTCAAAGGAAACGAATGGGTTTTGAACAGGGGTGTTGTGGGTTTCAACAAGATAAGAGCGAATGGCAGCAACCAGGAGGAATTCGCCCCCCTCGTGAACAGAAACCATTAATGAAGAATGAAGAGAGTGTGGGGAAGCCAAATACTGTGACACCCAATTACCAATGCTTCGATACCCGTTCTTAAAACTAACCACGGAGAGAATACCCGCGACACTCCTGGTGGAATTCGGCCGAAAATCCTTCGTGACACTCCAGTTGAAATCTCACGATACCCTAGCTTTAAGGCGTCGACACCCGTGCTTAAAACTAACCATGGAGAGAATCCCCGCAACACCCCTTGTGCAATTCGGCCGAAAATCATTTGCAACACCCCAGTTGAAATCTGACGATACCCTAGCTTGAAGGAGATGACACCCATGCTTAAAACGGACCACAGAGAGAATCCCCGCGACACCACCTGGTGGAATTTGGCTGAAAATCATTCACGACACCCCAGTTGAAATTTCACGACACCCCAGTTGAAATTTCAATGACACACGTGCTTAAATCGGACCACGGAGAGAATCCCCGCGACACCCCATGGTGGAATTCGGTTGAAAATCATTCGCGACACCCCAGTTGAAATCTAATGACACCCTAGCTTTAGGAGATGACACCCGTGCTTAAAACTGACCATGGAGTGAATCCCCGCGACACCCCTGGTCGAATTCAGCCGAAAATCCTTCGCGACACCCCAGTTGAAATCTTACGATACCCTAGCTTTAAGGCAACGATACCCGTGCTTAAAACGGACCACAAGAGAATCCCTGCGACACCACCTGGTGGAATTCGGCCGAAAATCATTCGCGACATCCCAGTTAAAATTTCACGACACCCTAGCTTTAAGGCGACGATACCCATGCTTAAAACAGACCACGGAGAGAATCCCCGCGACACCCCCTGGTGGAATTCAGTCGAAAATCATTCGCGACACCCCAGTTGAAATCTCACGACACCCTAGCTTTAAGGAAATGACCCGTGTTTAAAAACTGACCATGGAGAGAATCCCCGCGATACCCTCTGGTTGAATTCGGTCGAAAATCCTTCGCGACACCCCAGTTGAAATCTCATGACACCCTAGCTTTAAGGCGATGACACCCGTGCTTAAAACGGACCACAGAGAGAATCCCCGCGACACCACCTGGTGGAATTCAGCCAAAAATCATTCACGACACCCCAGTTGAAATTTCACGATACCCTAGCTTTAAGGCAACGACACCCGTGCTTAAAATGAACCACGGAGAGATCCCCGCGACACCCCGTGGTGGAATTCGACCGAAAATCATTTGCGACACCCTAGTTGAAATCTCACCACACCCTAGCTTTAGGGCGACGACACCCGTGCTTACAAATGACCACGGAGAGAATCCAGCGACACCCCTGTAGAATTCGGCTGAAAATCCTTCACGACACCCCAGTTGAAACCTCACGACACCCTAGCACCAATGCTACGACACCCGTCAGATGAGAACTGCGGTGTCAGTAACAGCATGAGTCGGGGATGGTGTCGTTAGGCCCTTCATGTCGTATTGTTTTAACCTTCGTGTCCTAATCCTTTGTCAGGATATATTGACAACTAAATCTATGGATATCATTGTTCATGATTGTGTGCCTATATTTTCACAGACGATGCTGAAATTAAAGATCGGAAAGAAATCGATAACACTTCCGGCCGTGCACCTTCACCCGTCGCTCCAAATGCAGTGGATGATACTGTAGTTCCTCAAACTGGAATGGAATTCAATTCATCAGATGATATATATATTATACAATGTCTACGCGAAACGAGTTGGTTTTGGAATCACAACAGTGTGTAGCAGGGCCAACAACAAAAAATAACTTTGCTTCAAGCACCTAGCGTGTTGGAGGCAAGGAAAATCTAGAAAAATAGAGAAGAGTATAAATCATAGGGATACTGGGAAAGTTGATTGTATGGCATCCATAAAAGCAAGATTGAATGCTACAAGTGGTAAGTGGATATTGGATGAGGTTTCTCTAGAACATAACCATGGGATGTCCATAACATCAACTGGTTATCTACGGTCGCATAGGAGGATCAGCACACCAAAGAAAGCAGAGATCAGCAATTTACATGTCGTGAATGTTCCGACAACTCAGATATACTCTGCCATAGCAAGGAGAAAAGGGGGCAGAAGACAATTGGATTTCACCGAGAAGGATGCTCGTAACTTCATTTGTCGCAAACGTCAGTCTAAGCTGAAAGAAGGAGATGCTCAATCGATGGTAATTCATTTCACCGAAATGCAACTCAGAAATCTTAATTTCTTCTATACATTAGACCTCAATGATAATGGTCATCTGAGGTATGTCTTCTGGATTCATCCAAGGTCAAGATTGGCATGCACATACTTTGGTGATGTTCTAAGTTTTGACTCAACCTACTTAACAAATAAATATCAAATGCCTTTTTGTCCATTCGTCGGGGTCAACCATCATGGACTGTCCACCTTGCTTGGTTGCGCATTGTTGTCTGATGAGAGTACTGAGACATATAAATGGGTTTTCCAGGCATGGCTAGATGCAAATGGTGGTCAAGCACCTATTGCCATAATAACTGACCAAGATAAGGCAATCGAGGCTGCTGTCAAAGAAGTTTTTTCTAACACACGATATCGATTTTGTCTTTGGCATATATTGAAGAAGATACCTGAAAAGATTGGCCACATTTGCATGGAAAATCCTAAGTTTATGGTTGATTTCGATGAGGCGATATATGATTCATTGACCATACAGTCATTCGAGGAAAGGTGGGCACATGTTATGGATAAATATAAAGAATGTAAGTCTATAGATTGGTTCAATGTCCTTTACGAATGTCAGGATAAATGGGTCCCAGTTTACCTAAAGGATACATTCTTCGCATGTTGTATGTCATCTCTTTGGTTCATGTTCGCGTTAAACGCTTTTTTTTGTTGACAAAATTTTGAACAGGGATGTCATCTTCACAAAGGAGCGAGGGCATTAATCACTTCTTTGATGGGTTTATAAATTTGAAGACAACACTAACGGAGTTCATAAGTAAGTACGAAGATGCCTTGGAAAAAAGATACGAGGCCAAAATGAGAAAGATAATAGGATGTTGCAAACGATTGCTTTCCTAAAGACATCATCACCTTTTGAGAGACAAGCTGCAGGAAGGTATACAAGGCGCATTTTCAAAAAATTTTAGAATGAGATCCTTGAAATGGATGCATCAAATACTAAATTGATCAAGGAAGCTGGCAACTATTATGTATATTCCGTAAAGTCGTATGAAAGGATTCAAGTCGATGGAATCGGCAAGGAGATGATCAAAGATTATATCGTGTCATATGATAGAAATATTCAGGATGTCCAATGCCAGTGCCAATCCTTTCAGTTCAAGGGGTACCTGTGTAGGCATGCCTTGTTGGTTCTTCATCAAAGTGACGTATTTCGTTTACCAGATAAATACTTCTTGAAGAGATGGTGCAAGGACATGAATACCAATTCGACAAATTTAACTGCAATACTGAAGGTTATGATAAAAGCACACGAAAATCACGATACGCAGTGACAATTTTTTAATTGATATGTCTTAATATTTATTTCATTAATATTATGTTAATGATTGTAGATATAGTTTGCTAAGTCATCGGATGATGAAGCTCGCAGAGATAGCCTCCATGTCTGAAGATGCATTTAATGTAGTGATGGATGGTCTAACACCTATATTCAAAATTGTCATGGATGCCAACTGCGCAACTAAACTAGGTACAGAGCTTGTAATTCAAGATCCTGAACAAATTAGAACGAAAGGTCGCCCAAGAGAGAACAGATTAAAGAGTGGAGTCGAGAAGAAGTCAAAAAGATCAAGGAAAAATCTGGTTAAGGAAAGAGCTGCTTCAAGCATCAGGTAGACTTGTTTGCAGTCAATTAATACCGAAGATGACCAGGAAAGAATTGTACGGTCTTTCGAAGCTTTGATGGACGAATTTGATGCTTATGTATTGAGTCAACTTACACAGGAGCATATATAAAACATGGGTGTCGTAACTTTTGAACTAGGGTGCCTTGGTCGCAAATAAAGTGCTTTCATAATACGGTGTCTATTTCAGTCAAATGAAGTGCTTTTAGCGCAACGACACCCCAGCTCTTGGCTAACGACTCCCAAGCTCTAGCACGGCGACACCCGAAAGGCGAAAACCTACGACATCTCAGTACTCGCGAATGGACACCGAACATTTTAGCATGATGATACCCTAGCTCTTGGCTAACGACTCCCTAGCTCTAGCGCAGCGACACCCAAAAGGCGAAAACCTACGACATCCCAGTTCTCGCGAATGGACACCGAAGATTTTAGCGCGACGACACCCTAGCTCTTGGCTAACGACTCCCTAGCTCTAGCGTGGCGACACCTGAAAGGCGAAAACCTACGACATCCCAGTACTCACGAACGGACACCGAAGATTTTAGCACGATGACACCCCAGCTCTTGGCTAACGACTCCCTAGCTCTAGCGCGGCGACACCTAAAAGGCAAAACCTACGACATCCCAGTTCTCGCGAACGGACACCGAAGATTTTAGTGCGACAACACCCCAGCTCTTGGCTAACGACTCCCAGCTCTAGCGCAGCGACATCCGAAAGGTGAAAACCAACGACATTCCAGTTCTCGCGAACAGACACCAAAGATTTTAGCGCGACGACACCCCAGCTCTTGGCTAACGACTCCCTAGCTCTAGCGCGTAACACCCGAGAGGCGAAAATCTATAACATCCCAGTACTCGCGAACGGACACCGAAGATTTTAGCGCGACGATACCCCAGCTCTTGGTTAACGACTCCCTAGCTCTAACACGGCAACACCCGAAAGGCGAAAACCTACGACATCCCAGTACTCGCGAATGGACACCGAAGATTTAGTGCGACGACACCCCAGCTCTTGGCTAACGACTCCCTAGCTCTAGCGCGGCGACACCCGAAAGGAGAAAACTACGACATTCCAGTTCTCGCGAACGGACAACGAAGATTTTAGCGCGACGACACCCCAGCTCTTGGCTAACGACTCCCTAGCTCTAGCACGGCGACACCCGAAAGGCGAAAACCTACAACATCCCAGTACTCACGAACGGACACCGAAGATTTTAGCGCGACGACACCCCATCTCTTGGCTAATGACTCCCTTGCTCTAGCGTGGTGACACCCAAAGGAGAAAACCTACGACATCCCAGTTCTCGCGAATGGACACCGAAGATTTTAGCGCGATGAACCCCAGCTCTTGGCTAACGACTCCCTAGCTCTAGCGCGGTGACACCTGAAAGGAAAAACCTACGACATCCCAGTACTCACGAACGGACAACAAATATTTTAGCGCGAAGACACCCCAGCTCTTGGCTAACGACTCCCTAGCTCTAGCGCGGCGACACCCGAAAGGAGAAAACCTATGACATCCCAATTATCGCGAACGGACACCGAAGATTTTAGCGCGACGATACCCAGCTCTTGGCTAACAACTCCCTAGCCCTAGCGCGGCGACACCCGAAAGGCGAAAACCTACGACATCCCAGTACTCGTGAACGAACACCAAAGATTTTAGTGCGACGACACCCCATCTCTTGGCTAATGGCTCCCTAGCTCTAGCGCGGCGACACCCGAAAGGAGAAAACCTATGACATCCCAGTTCTCGCGAACGAACACCAAAGATTTTAGCACGAAGACACCCAAGCTCTTGGCTAATGACTCCCTAGCTCTAGCGCGGCGATACCAGAAAGGAGAAAACCTACGACATCCCAGTACTCGCGAACGGACACCGAAGATTTTAGTGCGATGACACCCCAGCTCTTGGCTAACGACTCCCTAGCTCTAGCGCAGCAACACGCGAAAGGAGAAAACCTATGACATCCTAGTTCTTCCGAACGGACAACGAAGATTTTAGCACAACGACACCCAAGCTCTTGGCTAACGACTCCCTAGCTCTAGCGCGGTGACACCCGAAAGGCGAAAACCTACGACATCCCAGTACTCGCGAACAGACACCAAGATTTTAGTGCGACGACACCCCAGCTCTTGGCTAACGACTCCCTAGCTCTAGCGCGGTGATACCTGAAAGGCAAAAACCTACGACATCCCAGTACTCGCGAACAGACAACGAAGATTTTAGCGCGACGACACCCCAGCTCTTGGCTAACGACTCCCTAGCTCTAGCGCGGCGACACCCGAAAGGTGAAAACCTACGACATCCCAGTACTCATGAACGGACATCAAAGATTTTAGTGCGACGACACCCCAGCTCGTGGCTAACGACTCCCTAGCACTAGCGCGGCGACACAAGAAAGGCAAAAACCTACGACATCCCAGTTCTCGCGAACGGACACCGAAGATTTTAGCACGACGACACCCAGCTCTTGGCTAACGACTCCCTAGATCTAGCGCGGAGACACCCGAAAGGCGAAAACCTACGACATCCCAGTACTTGCAAACGGACACCGAAGATTTTAGTGCGACGACACCCCAGCTCTTGGCTAATGACTCCCTAGCTCTAGCGCGGCGACATCCGAAAGGAGAAACCTACGACATCCCAGTTCTTGCGAATGGATACCGAAGATTTTAGCGCGACGACACCCCAGCTTGGCTAACGACTCCCTAGCTCTAGTGCGGCGACACCCGAAAGGAAAAACCTACGACATCCCTGTTCTCGCGAATAGACACCGAAGATTTTAGCGCGACGACACCCCTTCTCTTGGCTAACGACTCCCTAGCTCTAGCGCGGCGACACCGAATGGCAAAAACCTACGACATCCCAGTTCTCGCGAACAGACACCGAAGATTTTAGCGCGATGATACCCCAGCTCTTGGCTAACGACTCCGTAGCTCTAGCGCGGCGACACCAGAAAGGAGAAAACCTACGACATCCCAGTACTTGCGAATGGACACCAAAGATTTTAGTGCGACAACACCCCAGCTCTTGGCTAATGACTCCCTAGCTCTAGCGCGCGATACCCGAAAGGAGAAAACCTACGACATCCCAGTTCTTGCGAACGGACACCGAAGATTTTAGCGCGATGACACCCCAGCTCTTGGCTGACGACTCCCTAGCTCTAGCGTGGCGACACCCGAATGGCAAAAACCTACGACATCCCAGTTCTCGCGAATGGACATCGAAGATTTTAGCACGATGACACCCCAGCTCTTGGCCAACGACTCTCTAGCTCTAGCGCGGCGACACCCAAAAGGCGAAAACCTACGACATCCCAGTTCTCGCGAACGGACACCGAAGATTTAGCGAGATGACACCCCAGCTCTTGGCTAACGACTCCCTAGCTCTAGAGCGGCGACACCCGAATGATGAAAACCTACGACATCCCAGTACTCGTGAATGGACATTGATGATTTTAGCGCGATGACACCCCAGCTCTTGGCTAATGACTCCCTAGCTCTAGCGCGGTGACACCCAAAAGGAAAAAACCTACGACATTCTAGTTCTCGCGAACGGATACCGAAGATTTTAGCTCGACGACACCCCAGCTCTTGGCTAACGACTCACTAGCTCTAGCACGGCGATACCCGAAAGGCGAAAACCTACGACATCCCAGTACTGGCGAAGGGACAACGAAGATTTTAGGGCAACGACACCCCAGCTCTTTGCTAACGACTCCTTAGCTCTAGCATGGCGACACCCGAAAGGTGAAAAACTATGACATCCCCAGCTCTTGGCCAACGACTCCCTAGCTCTAGCACGGCGACACCCAAAAGGCGAAAACCTACGACATCCCAGTTCTCGCGAATGGACATCGAAGATTTTAGCGAGACGACACCCCAGCTCATTGCTAACGACTCCCTAGCTCTAGAGCGGCGACATCCGAATGGAGAAAACCTACGACGTCCCAGTACTCGTGAATGGACACCGATGATTTTAGCACGACGACACCCCAGCTCTTGGCTAACGACTCCCTAGCTCTAGCGCGGTGACACCAGAAAGGCAAAACCTACGACATCCTAGTTCTCACGAACGGACACCTATGATTTTAGCACGACGACACCCCAGCTCTTGGCTAACGACTCCCTAGCTCTAGCACGGCGACACCCGAAAGGCAAAAACCTATGACATCCCAGTACTCGCGAACGAACACCGAAGATTTTAGCGCGATGACACCCCAGCTCTTGGCTAACGACTCCTTAGCTCTAGCGCGGCGACACCCGAAAGGTGAAAACCTACGACATCCCAGTACTCGCGAACGGACACCGAAGATTTTAGCACGATAACACCCCAGCTCTTTGCTAATGACTCCCTAGCTCTAACGCGGCGACACCCGAAAGACGAAAACCTACGACATCCCAGTTCTTGGGAACGGACACCGAAGATTTTAGCACGACGACACCCCAGCTCTTGGCTAACGACTCCCTAGCTCTACCACGGCGACACCCGAAAGGCAAAAACCTACGACATCCCTGTACTCACGAACGGATACCGAAGATTTTAGCACGATGACACCCCAGCTCTTGGCTAACGACTCCCTAGCTCTAGTACAGCGACACCCGAAAGGTGAAAACCTACGACATCATAATTCTCGGGAACGGACACCGGACATTTTAGCGCAACGACACCCTAGCTCTTGGCTAACGACTCCTAGCTCTAGCGCGGCG
This sequence comes from Calamus simplicifolius, assembly GCA_900491605.1. NCBI lineage: Eukaryota > Viridiplantae > Streptophyta > Magnoliopsida > Arecales > Arecaceae > Calamus > Calamus simplicifolius. The sequence goes on from UESW01002432.1 coordinate 163,024, forward strand.
ACACCCGAAAGGCGAAAACCTACGACATCCCAGTACTCGCGAACGGACATCGAAGATTTTAGCGCGATGACACCCTAGCTCTTGGCTAACAACTCCCTAGCTCTAGCGTGGCGACACCCAAAAGGAGAAAACCAATGACATCCCAGTTCTTGCAAACGGACACCGAAGATTTTAGCACGATGATACCCCAGCTCTTGGCTAATGACTCCCTAGCTCTAGCGCGGCGACATCCGAAAGGTGAAAACCTATGACATCCCAGTACTTGCGAACGGACACCGAAGATTTTAGCGCGACGACACCCCAGCTCTTGGCTAACGACTCCCTAGCTCTAGCGCGGCGACACCCGAAAGGCAAAAACCTACGACATCCCAGTACTCACGAACGGAGACCGAAGATTTTAGCGCGATGACACCCTAGCTCTTGGCTAACAACTCCCTAGCTCTAGCGGCGACACCCAAAAGGAGAAAACCTATGACATCCCAGTTCTCGCAAACGGACACCGAAGATTTTAGCACGATGATACCCCAGCTCTTGGCTAATGACTCCCTAGCTCTAGCGTGGTGACACCTGAAAGGCAAAAACCTATGACATCCCAGTACTCGCGAATGGACACCGAAGATTTTAGCGCTACGACACCCCAGCTCTTGGCTAACGACTCCCTAGCTCTAGCGCGGTGGCACCCGAAAGGCAAAAACCTACGACATCCCAGTTCTCGCGAACGGACACCGAAGATTTTAGCGCGACGACACCCCAGTTCTTGGCTAATGACTCCGTAGCTCTAGCGCGGCGACATCTGAAAGGCAAAAACCTACGACATCCCAGTACTCGCGAACGGACACCGAAGATTTTAGCGCGACGACACCCCAGCTCTTGGCTAACGACTCCCTAGCTCTAGCGCGGCGACACCCGAAAGGCGAAAACCTATGACATCCCAGTTCTCGTGAATGAACACCGAAGATATTAGCATGACGATAACCCAGCTCTTGGCCAACGACTCCCTAGCTCTAGTGCGGTGACACCCAAAAGGCAAAAAACCTATGACATCCCAGTTCTCGCAAACGGACACCGAAGATTTTAGCGAGATGATACCCCAGCTCTTGGCTAACGACTCTGTTGACCCAATTGATGATTTTGATGATTAACAAAACTATTTGAGTATAATTTTTGAAGGCTCTGATGATTTTTGATTTAGTGTTTCAGCCTATAAGACTATTGAAAGATCAAAATCAGGAGTTACAATGTGTTCTGGATCGAATCTAATGTCTAGGTAAGAATTGCAGACATTAGAGTCGACTCCGAGAATCACAGAGCTGACTCCAGAACTGGCATGGTCATTAGAGTCAACTCCGAGACTGTTAGAGTCGACTCTGACAGATGAAGCAGAAAGTCGATTTTTCTGGCCCCGACCTAGAGTCGACTCCGGGTAAGTTAGAGTCGACTCCGAAAAGTTTCTTGTCGACCCCAGAAAAGCCAGAGATGACTCCGAAAATATCATTTTAAAACGCCTCAAGCTAGAGCCGACTCCAGAAAAGTTAGAGTCGACTCCAACCCACCTGGAACGAAAAATAAAGTTGCCAGATCAGCTCTAACGGTAATATTTCTATTTTACCTCATTTCTAACGGATATATTTTGATACAAGGTACACTCCAACGGATAGTTTTCTTCTAAAAATGGTGTAAAAGAAATCTATAAAAAGGGAAGTCTATTGTTCAAAAAAAAAAGAACGAAAAATCTGAAAAACAAAGAGAGAAAATCTGAGATAGACAAATCCCATTTCAAAAATCCATGAGCTTGAATCTTGAGAGGAAAACCTTCTAGCTCAAATCCACTCCACTCCAAAAAGGCTCAAGAGGAATCCAAAGCGTTCAAATCGAAGTCTTGAAGGATTTCCCAACTTGGAGAAAGGAGATTCATTTCTTGCTTTTCAACCCTTCTCAACTGCTTCAACCACGAGAATCGGAGCTGAGGCTTGATTCAATCCAGCAAGGAGAAGAAGAAAAGAAGAAAAGAAGAAAGCTCAAAAGCCAACCTATCTTCAAATCAGGCTTTTCTAAACCTTGTTATTCTTAATTTGTATATTTGCTCATTGAGGAGCTTTGTATTCAACTACAATACTTATTTTTTTTTGCTAGTTCAATCTGGATTGAATAGTGGAGGTAGTTTTACCTCGTTTAAGCTTGTTAAGCTTGGGTTAGTTGTGAGCCCGTGAAAAACAACGTGTGGGTTTTGTGCTGGTAAGCCCGTGTAAAACCGGCTGGGTTCGTTGTGATCCCGGAAAACAACAAGTTTGAGTTGTGAGCTTGTAAAACAACTCGGCTGTAATCTAGGAGATTATAGTGTGGACCCAAGTGAATCTTGGGAGTGGACGTAGGTGTTGGTTGCACCGAACCACTATAAAATATCTTGTGTTTGCCGTGCTCATTTGTCTCTTTCTCTATCTCTCTTTATTTGCACTTTATAGTTAGCCTTCACTTGCACTCATTAATCTAAAAACATTTAAAAAGTCTTAAATTTTTAAGAACCCAATTCACCCCCCCCCTCTTGGGTTGCCATCTGGGCCAACAATTGGTATCAGAGCAAGTGCTCATTTAGAATTTGATCTCACGATCAAGGGCTAAAGATCCTTATGGCAACACAAAGTGGTTCATGTTTTGCTGAAGGTCATTCTACGAATAGACCTCCTTTATTTAATGGAACCAACTATTCATATTGGAAAGCTAGAATGAGAATATTCATTCAAGCTTCTGACTATGAATTGTGGGGAGTAATAATAATGGACCTAGTACACCCACACACTTAGTTGATGGCACTATTGTTCCTAAGCCCGAAAGGGATTGGAATGATAATGATAGGAGAATGGCACAATTAAATGCTAAAGCCATTAACATTTTATATTGTTCCTTAGACTCTAATGAATTCAACCGAATCTCAACATGTAATTCCGCAAAAGAAATTTGGGATAGGTTGGAATAACACATGAAGGAACAAACCAAGTTAAGGAATCAAAAATAAATATTTTGGTTCATAAATATGAATTATTTACAATGGAACAAACTGAAACCATCACATGCATGTTCACTAGATTCACTGATATTGTGAATGGTTTAAAAGTCTTGGAAAATTTATTCTAATCTGAGCTTGTTCGCAAAATTCTTAGGTCACTCCAAGATCTTGGGAAGCAAAGTCACTGCATACAAGAAGCAAAGACCTCAACATTACCATTGGAAGAGCTTCTGGTTCGCTAATGACTCATGAGCTCAATAAACAACATGTTGAGGAGGAAACAAAAAGAAGAAACACTTGCCCTCAAACTGCAGAAATGGAAGAGCAGCAGTGAAAGTAATGATGAAGATGATGATGAAACTGCTCTCTTGGCCAAAAATTCAGAAAGTTTATGAAAAAAGGCCCTTCCAAAAAGAAATTTGGAGCAAGAATTGATGGAGAAAAAGAAGAAAAAGGACAAGGAGAAAGAAAAAGAGAAAGAGCCCTTAGTATGTTATGAGTGTAAAAAGCCAGGGCACTTTAGATATGATTGTCCTTTGCTGAAAAAGGCCTACAAGAAAAAGAAGAAAGCATACATGGCAACATGGACTGATGAATCTTCCTTCGAAGAAGAAGAACAAAAGAAGTTGCCAATATCTGCTTCATGGCCAACAACGACGACAACGACAATGAGGTAAGTTCGAAACTCAAATGATGAATTTACTTTTGATGAAATGTTTGAAGCTTTCAATGAATTGATGATTGATTTTAAATCTTTGAAAAAGAAGTATAAGTTTTTGAAAAATGACAATATTAGCTTAGCTAAAAGTAAAAATGAATTAGCTTTAGAAGTTAAGAACTTAACTAATGAAAAAGAAGAACTTAGCAAAGAAAGAGATAATTTTAATCAAGAAATAGATTTGTTGAAATCTGAAACTAAAAACTCAACAAAAGATTTAAAGATCAATTAGAAACCTTAGCTTTAGAAAAAGAANAATTTTAATCAAGAAATAGATTTGTTGAAATCTGAAACTAAAACTCAACAAAAGATTTAAAAGATCAATTAGAAACCTTAGCTTTAGAAAAAGAACAGCAAGTTAAAGACAATGATTCATTAAAGAAAGAAGTTATAAAATATAAAGACATTGTTGAGAAATTCACCTTAAGTTCAACTAAACTAAACATGATTTTAGATAATCAAAAAGCTGTTTTCGATAAAGCTGGCCTAGGTTATAATACGTATAGGAAACAAAAATCTTTAAAGAATATTTTTGTAAAAGCCAATCAAAGTAATATAACTTGTTTTAAATGCAATGAAAAGGTCATAAATCATTTGAATGCAAAACATTAAATAATAACAACAAGTTAAATGTTAAAGCAAAGAAAATATGGGTTCCGAAAGGAACAATTTTTGTTGCTACTAACCATGAAGGACCCAAGAAAGCTTGGGTACCTAAACATAAAGTTTGATTATATTGCAGGAATGTCTTGTAGCCAAAAGATCAAAGAAAAAGTGGTATCTTGATAGTGGCTGCTCAAGACATATGACGGGTGACAAAGAGGAATTCATCACCCTAGAAGAAAAGAAAGGTGAGTTGTGACGTTTGGCGATAACGGTAAAGGTCAAATTATGGGCCTTGGTAAAGTTCGCATAACTCCATCTATATTTATTGATAATGTACTTTATGTTGATGGTTTAAAGCACAATTTAATTAGTATAAGCCAACTATGTGATAAGAACTTTAATGTTTCATTTAAATCTTCTATTTGCATAGTATCTGATTCCATTAATGATAGCATTGTTTTTACTGGTTATAGACATGGCAATGTGTACTTAGTTGACTTAGACAAATTATCTGAAAGTAGTCATTGCCTAATTGCTGACAATGCTAACATAAATGATATTGGATGGTTATGGCATCGTAGATTAGGTCATGCAAGCACACACCTTATTTCAAAACTAATTAAGATGGATTTAGTTAAAGGTTTACCTAAGTTAGATTTTGAAAATAACAAAATCTGTGATGCATGTCAATTTGGAAAACAAACTAGAAGTTCTTTCAAATCTAAAAACACTGTTTCAACTTCTAGGCCTCTAGAGCTACTTCACATGGATCTTTTCGGACCAACTAGAACCACAAGTCTAGGAGGAAAGAAATATGGTTTAGTGATTGTAGATGATTACTCTAGGTACACTTGGGTGATGTTTTTAGCTCACAAAGATGAGACTTTCTCGATATTTCTGAAATTCTTCAAGAAAGTCACAAATGAGAAAAACACTACCATAGTGTCTCTAAGAAGTGATCATGGAACTGAATTTGAAAATCACTTATTTGAAAGTTTTTGTTCTGAAAATGGAATTAATCATAACTTTTCAGCCCCTAGGACTCCACAACAAAACGGTGTAGTTGAAAAAAAAATAGAACCTTAGAAGACATGGCCCGTACCATGCTATGCGAAAGCAACTTACCAAAGTATTTTTGGGCGGAAGCAATTAACACAGCATGTTACATCTTAAATAGAGCATTAATAAGACCAATATTAAAGAAAACACCTTATGAATTATGGAATGAAAGAAAACCAAATATAAAATACTTTCATGCATTTGGATGTAAATGTTTCATTCATAATAATGGTAAAAACAACTTAGGAAAATTTGATGCTAAATCTGATGAAGGAATTTTTCTAGGTTATTCAACGACTAGTAAGGCATATAGAATCTTTAACAAGAAAACCTTAATAGTAGAAGAATCCATACATGTAGTTTTTGATGAATCTTTAGCAACTGGATCTGAAAAGATTGATGATGAGGAAGATACAAACATAATTGAAAAAGATCTTGAAAAACTTAATATTGAAGTATCTTCTGATCATGAACAAGAGGCTAAAGATGATGATTCACATAAGGTCGGTGATGTTAATAATGATCATAATGATATAGATCTTCCAAGAGATTGGAGATATGCTTATAGTCATCCTAAGGAATTGATTATAGGTGATCCTTCTCAAGGAATAAGAACTAGATCATTTATGAGAAATATTAGTAATCATCTTGCATTTGTCTCTCAAATAGAACCTAAAACTATTGAAGAAGCCGAGAAAGATAATAATTGGATGATAGCAATGCAAGAAGAACTAAATCAATTTACTAGAAATAATGTTTGGACACTAGTTGAAAGACCTAAAAATCATTCAGTAATAGGATCAAAATGGGTTTTAGAAATAAATTAGATGAAAATGGCATAGTAATTAGAAACAAGCTAGATTAGTTGCAAAAGGATATAATCAAGAGAAGGTATTGATTTTGATGAAACCTTTGCACCTGTAGCTAGATTGGAAGCCATTAGATTGTTACTTGCATTTGCATGTCACATGAATTTTAACTTATTTCAAATGGACGTTAAAAGCGCATTTTTAAATGGATTTATAAATGAAGAGGTGTATGTAGAACAACCACCAGGTTTTGAAGATCATGAATTTACAAATCACGTTTTTAAATTGCACAAAGCTTTATATGGTTTGAAACAAGCACCTAGAGCTTGGTATGATAGGTTAAGTAAATTCTTAATAGAAAATGATTTTACAAGAGGTAATGTTGATAAAACACTATTTTTGAAAAGAAAAAATAAAGATTTGCTTGTAGTACAAATATACGTAGATGACATTATTTTTGGTGCTACTAACGATTCTTTTTGTCAAGAATTTGCAAAGTTGATGCAGGGAGAATTCGAGATGAGCATGATGGGAGAACTCAACTTCTTCCTTGGACTCCAAATCAAACAATGCAAGGAGGGAATCTTTATCAACCAAACCAAATACACAAGAGAACTACTCAAAAAGTTTGGTATGGAAACAATGAAACCCCTCGGAACTCCAATGAGTCCTTCATGCAAGCTGGACAAAGATGAAGAAGGTAAGAAGGTTGATCAAAAGTATTATCGAGGTATTATCGGATCCCTTCTTTATTTAACAGCAAGTAGACCAGATATTATGTTTTCAGTATGTTTATGTGCTAGATTTCAATCTGAACCTAAAGAATCACATTTAATAGCTGTTAAAAGAATTTTAAGATACTTAAATGGAACAAAAAATGTAGGTTTATGGTATTCTAGAGACTCAACTTTAAACCTAATTGCATATTCGGATTCTGATTATGCTGGATGTAAACTAGATAGAAAAAGCACAAGTGGTGCATGCCATTTCTTAGGAAGTAACTTAATCACATGGTTTAGCAAAAAGCAAAATTCAGTTGCATTATCAACTACTGAAGCTGAATATGTAGCAGCTGGAAGTTGCTGTGCGCAAATCCTATGGATTAAGCGACAACTTGAAGACTATGGTATCACACTTGATAAAACACCCATAAGATGTGATAACACTAGCGCAATCAATTTAACTAAAAATCCGATTCAACACTCAAGGACAAAACACATAGAAATTAGATATCATTTTATAAGGGAACATGTAGCTAATGATGAAATTTGTTTAGATTATGTAAACACTGAAGAACAACTAGCTGACATCTTTACAAAACCTTTAAGCGAAGAAAGATTTTGTTATCTTAGAGGAGAGTTAGGAATTTGTAACCCTTTTGGATAGATTTTGAAACCTCTAAGGAAATATATCTAGAGTTCTTTCAATTTCTCAAAATCTTAAGGAAATTTTATCTAGAACTCATATCAATTTGATCTATCAAAATCCATGATTTTTAATCATACTCAAAGATCAAATCCGGGTTCATTTCAGACACTCTGAAAAATTTTTTTTTACTCTGAAATGGTTTCGGAGCCGACTCGAGAGTATCGGAGTCGACTCGAGTTTCTGCTGAAACTCAGGAGTCGACCCCTTCTCTGAGCGAGTCGACTCGAGATCGAGTCTGCGCTCTGTGACTTACCCGAGCCGACTCTATGCTTTGCGCGAGTCGACTCGACGTGGTCCCAAATCGCTTTATTAGGGCACGAGCCGACCCATCGATCGATTCTAATCATTCCAAATCATTTTCAAAACCCTCCAAAACCCTTCAAACCTTCCAAAATCTTCCAAAATCCTTAAACAATCATTCCACTTTGATTCAATGGCCCCCAAAACCCGTGGTGCTAGTAGTAGCGGTGCCGGGATGAAAAGAAAGAAGACCGTGCGTCGACCCGTTCGCGAGCCGACTCCGGACTCTTCGCCTTCTTCCTCTTCGGACGACTCGCCTGCTCCTACTGCCACTACTCCTCAGGTAGATCACCTTGCGAGTAGAGTCATTACTACAGGAAGGAAGTTTGACTTTGATTTGTTTGAGAGAGAGGGATTGCTTGTAGGGTCACAGTTGAAGGAAATGGGATTTGAAAAGATATGCTCCTTAGACTGTCCTACATACCCAGCATTAGTTAAAGAGTTTTATAAAAATTTGACTAGAGGGGACAATGGATTGGTCAGCATTGTTAGAGGAGTTGGTTTGAATGTCACTGCCATCATTCTCTCTAAATTATTGGACTTACCCCTATCAGGACCTTCCACTTTTGACCCAGAGGATAGGTCACCTGCCCTCACAAGATTATTGAATAGAAATTTGAGGGATTTGAAGAAGTTTTTGCCAATCAGCTGCCGCTGGACTTGAGATTGCTATAACATCTGCAGCAGGATTCTTTTCCCTAAGACAGGCCGTTTTGACTACGTGTCTGAGAGGGATATCTTTGTTATGGATGCTGTAGTTTCAGGCAAGCCAATCAACTTACCCATTATGATATTATGGTATATAGCTGATTGTGGGAGTAAGAGGAAATCCTGTCTTCCCTACGGCATGATCTTGACACAATTATTCAGAAGCCAAGGAATTGAAATTAGTGATAGTGAGCCCAGGAGAAATTTGAGACATACTGACTACTATTCATTGGCCACTATTCACCGCATGGGCTTCAAGAAAGTTAATGGTAGTTGGATAAGAAAAGGTCAAGAAGATGTTAGAGCTGAGGAGGACAGAGTTGAAGACATTAGAGCTGAGGTCGAGGCTGGACCTTCTGTTGCTGGACCGTCTGAGGCAGGACCTAGCATGCTTATTCTCCTCCACCTCAGACTTCATCTTTTGTGAGATTTTCAGATGAGCAGTTATGTCAGCTTAGAGCTATGTTTGCAGAATTTGATAATCAAAGAAAAGATGAAATTGGTCAATTGAGAGAAGATATTAGAGAATTAAAGGAAGACATCATTTCAAGACTTGACTTACTTTCATTTTCTGTTGGTACCCATGTGGATTCACTCAATGCTGAGCTTAAGAAGATATTTGAAAGACTTCAAGGGATAGCTGATGGATCCAATGTGTATCTTGATAGAACTAATCAGTTAAGAAGAGATATTGATGCTGCAGTTGATCAGATACAAGTAACTATGAATGACTTTAACAAATCACAAAAGGATGATATCATGGAAATGATTGGACACTTAAAGAGTATAGTTTTCAAGCGTGTCAAATGATTTTGATACTTATCATAGTTTGTATTTCTAGATTTCCTTACTAGATTGTATCTAGGAAGTTTTGCTTTAATATGACTGTATTTGAACTTTGATGAATTTAAGTTAGTTTAATTTCATTACAATGAGATTATGTTACATTTTGATGTAATTTGACATACTTTTGAAGTAATGAGAAAAGTTATGTTCATTTCAATTATGAGTACCTTTGAATATCTTTGAATGCTTATGTTTAATTTGATATAATTTTGAATATCTCAATACTCAATTGATAACTTAGATGCTGAATGAATTCGAATGAATTTAATCAAGTTGATGCTCTGATGCATCTCAACCTTTTTGTTGATTACAAAAAAGGGGAGAGATTTATATGATTTAATCGTATATGCATCATCATATTTAAGAGGAAGAGATTTGTTTAAACCTTATATGCTTTTAATTGCCCTAATTAAATAAGGGGAGAGAATTAAATAAGAAAAAGAAAATATATGTTTCATATAAGGGGAAGAGATAATTTGAATTTCATAAAGAAAAAGGTTTATTTGCTTAAGTTTTTGAATTTAAAAAATTTTGAATGAATTATAAAATTGAGGTTCATAGGGGGAGCTACCTCATTGAGGGGGAGCCTTTCCATGAACACAAAAGTTGATTTTGGTATCATAAATTTTTAATTTTATAATGCATATACTCAATGTTTTTGTCATCATCAAAAAGGGGGAGATTGTTGAGAAATTTGAAAATTGTATTTACCCCAACTTTATTGATTTTGATGATTTCCAAAAGCCATGAGTATTTAAAGGAAATAATAAGTTTATTATCAAAACCTTGAGCTTATTCTAAATGAAATCAATGGACTCTCAATGTTTAAATTCACTGAGTTATGAATCATTTTGAAAAAGAAGTTTCAAGCTCTATATTTAATATTTCAAAAAGGAATTTTTACATGTTATATTTCAATCCATGATTTCTTGAAACATGTCTTGAATTCATGCTTAATGTCATACTTATTGTATTCAAGTCACATTTATATTTAAATTTATTTGGGACAAGTTTTAAAGTCTATCAGAACATTTTTCTGATTTTTGTATCGCTCCCGAGCCGACTCAAGGGTTTCCGAGTCGACTCCCCAAATGTCTGTTTTCAATGTTGTCCTGAGTCGACACTTGAGTTTTCAAGAGTCGACCCCTGAACCTTTGCGAGCCGACTCATGGACTGTGCGAGCCGACTCGACTCAGACGACAGAGAGGCTCATTTTTGAGCACTTCTCGAGTTGACTCCCCGCATATCTCGAGTCGACCCTTGAAAGTTAGGTGTTTCTGGAATCGATGTTCGAGCCGACTCCCACAAAACTCGAGTCGACTCCGCAAATTCTGGGCGCGATTTTTCACGATGACACATCAGCTCCAACGGTAAGATTTTCAAATAACGGCTATATTTCTGTGTTTCTAACGGATATATTTTTGCAGAATCTATAAATAGAGGAGCTTTTTTCAAATCAAAACAAGAAAATAGAATCAAGAGTGAAAAAGAAAATCTTTCAAAAAGAGGGAAAAACAGAACTTTATTGGAAAAATCTTCTAGTTCAAAATAGAGTGATTCAAAAGGAGTGAAATCAAAGAGGAAGTTTCGTCTGCTCCAGATCATCAATCCACAAGAGTCAAAAGAAAATCCAAAAGCTTTTCAAAGATCAAATCGAAGGATTTTCAACATTCAACAAAAGGAGAAAAAGCTTCATCTCAACTCCAAAGTTTTCAAACGGTCAAGAATCTTGCTGAGACCTGATTCAATACTTCAAGAGGAGTTAAAGAGGAGAAGGAAGAAAGCCAAAGCCACAACCATCTGCAATCTTATCAGGCTTTTCTAACCCTTTTTATACTTTATTTGTATATTTGCTCAAGGGGAGCATTTCAATATTTAAACTCTGTTATTTTGGTTGTTTGCTGATTCAATCAATGGATTGAATCAGTGGAGGTTATTATACCTCGTTGCAAGCCGGAGTGCTTGTGTTGGGTTAGTTGTGAGCCCGTGAAAAACAACGTGTAGGGTTTTGTGCTGGTGAGCCCGTGTAAAACTGGCTGGGTTCGTTGTGATCCCGGGAAAACAACAAGTTTGAGTTGTGAACTTGTAAAACAACTCGGCTGTAATCGAAGAGATTATAGTGCGGACCCAAGTGAATCTTGGGAGTGGACGTAGGTGTTGGTTGCACCGAACCACTATAAAATTATCTTGTGTTTGCCGTGCTATATTTTCTCTCTATCTATCTCTCTTTATTATTTGCTTATGTATTGATTAAAGTTAGCCTCTCACTTGCACATTTTGCTAACTAATCAACTAAAGTTAAAAAGACTTAAATTTTTAAGAACCCAATTCACCCCCCCCCTCTTGGGTTGCCATCTGGGCCAACAGGCTTATACTAATTAGATTATGCTTCAAACCATCAACATAAAGTACATTATCAATAAATGTAGATGGAGTTATACGAACTTTACCAAGGCCCATAATTTGACCTTTACCATTATCGCCAAACGTAACAACTCCACCTTTCTTTTCTTTCAGGGTGATGAATTCATCTTTGTCACCTGTCATATGTCTTGAGCAGCCACTATCAAGGTACCACTTTTTCTTTGATCTTTTGGCTACAAGACATTCCTGCAACATAATTTAAACTTTATGTTTAGGTACCCAAGCTTTCTTGGGTCCTTCATGGTTAGTAGCAATAAAGATTGTTCCTTTCGGAACCAAAATTTTCTTTCCTTTAGAGTTTAGTTTTTCATTATTACTTATTGTTTTGCACTCAAAAGATTTATGTCCTTTTTGATTACATTTAAAACAAGTAATATTACTTTGGTTGGCTTTTACAAAAATATTTTTCAATGATTTTTGTTTTCTAGATGTGTTATACCCTAAACCTGCTTTGTCAAAAACTGCTTTTTGACTATCTAAAATCATATTTAGTTTAGTTGAGCTTAGAGTAAATTTCTCAACAATGTCTTTATAATTTTTAACATCTTTCTTTAGAAAATCATTTTCATTAGAGATTGATTCTTTTTCTTTAATTAGATTTTCATTTTCAGATTTAATCAAATCAATCTTATGAACACAATCATTCTTTTCATTAAGAAGAGTTTCCATTTTATCTTTTAAATCTTTAGCTACTAGATTTAATTCATTTTTCTCTTTAATTAAATTTAAGTTTTCAGTTTTCAAAGATTTGTGTTTCTTTTTCAAAGCCTTGAAATCAATCATCAATTCATTGAATGCTTCAAACATTTCATCAAAAGTAAATTCATCATCGGGGGTTTCGGTGCTTACCTCTTCGTTGTCGTCCGCCATGAAGCAAGCATTTGCAACTTCTTTTTGTTCTTCTTCTTCGAAAGAAGACTCTTCACTGTCAGTCCAAGTTGCCATGTAAGCCTTTTTCTTTTTCTTATAGGCCTTCTTAAGTAAAGGACAGTCATATCTAAAATGCCCTGGCTTGTTACATTCATAACATACTAAGGGCTCTTTCTCTTTGTCCTTGTCCTTTTTCTTGTCCTTTTCTTTTTCTCCTTCCATTTTTGATACAAATCTCTTCTTGTGGAAGGGCCTATACAAATCTCTTCTTGTGGAAGGGCCTCCTTCTTTGCATAAACTTCTTGAATTTCCTTGCAAGGAGGACTGTCTCATCATCATCATCCTCTTCTTTACAGCTGCTGCTATCTTCAACTTTTGCAGCCTTGAGGGCGATGGTCTTCTTCTTTCTTGACTCATCCTTATTGACATGTTGTTTAACTTGAAGCTCATGAGTCATTAGCAAACCAAGAAGCTCTTCTAATGGTAGGATGTTCAGATCTTTGGCTTCTTGTATGGCTGTCACCTTGGCTTCCCAAGTCCTTGGAAGTGACCTAAGAATTTTGCGAACAAACTCAGAGTTAGTATATACTTTTCCAAGACTTTTTAAACCATTCACAATATTAGTGAATCTAGTGAACATGCATGTGATGGTTTCATTTTGTTCCATGGTAAATAATTCATATTTATGAACCAAAATATTTATCTTTGATTCTTTTACTTGGTTTGTTCCTTCATGTGTTATTTCCAACCTATCCCAAATTTCTTTTGCGGAATTACATGTTGAGATTCGGTTGAATTCATTAGAATCTAAGGAACAATACAAAATGTTAATGGCTTTAGCATTTAATTGTGCCATTTTTCTATCATTATCATTCCAATCCCTTTCGGGCTTAGGAACAATAGTGCCATCAATTACGTGTGTGGGTGTACTAGGTCCATTTATTATTACTCCCCACAATTCATAGTCAGAAGCTTGAATGAATATTCTCATTTTAGCTTTCCAATATGAATAGTTGGTTCCATTAAATAAAGGAGGTCTATTCGTAGAATGACCTTCAGCAAAACATGAACCACTTTGTGTTGCCATAAGGATCTTTAGCCCTTGATCGTGAGATCAAATTCTAAATGAGCACTTGCTCTGATACCAATTGTTGGCCCAGATGGCAACCCAAGAGGGGGGGGGGGGGGTGAAATGGGTTCTTTAAAAAATTAGCCTTTTTAAAATAGTTTGCTTGAGATTAATGAAGGCAAATGCAAGGTAACTATAAAGTGCAGTGAATAAGATAGAGATAGAGAAAGAGACAATAGAACATGGCAAACACAAAGATTTTATAGTGGTTTGGTGTATCCAACACCTACGTCCACTCCCAAGATTCACTTGGGTCCACACTATAATCAACCTAGATTACAGCAGAGTTGTTTTACAAGCTCACAACTCGAACTTGTTGTTTTCCCGGGTGCACAACGAACCCAGCTAGTTTTCAAGGGCTCACCAGCACAAAAACCCTAACCCAAGCTTAACCAAGCTTGAACCGAGGTAAAATTACCTCCTCTAGTTCAATCCCCCAGATTGAGCTAGGCACAAACAAAATAAGTATTGTTTTTGAAATACAAAGCTCCTCAATGAGCAAATATACAAATTAAGAATAACAAGGTTTAGAAAAGCCTAATTTGTAGATAGGTTGGCTTTTGAGCTTTTCTTCTTTTCTTCCTTTCTTCTTCTCCTTACTGGATTGAATCAAGCCTCAGCTCCGATTCTTCACAGTTGAAGCAGTTGAGAAGAGTTGAAAAGCAAGAAAACGAATTTTCTTTCTCCAAGTTGGGAAATCCACCAAGACTTTGATTTGAACGCTTTGGATTCCTCTTGAGCTTTTTGGAGTGGAGTGGATTTGAGCTAGAAGGTTTTTCCTCTTAAGATTCAAGCTCTCGGATTTTTGAAATGGGATTTGTCTATCTCAGATTTTCTCTCTTTTTCTTTCTATTTTTCGTTCTTATTTTTGAACAATAGACTTCCCTTTTTATAGATTTCTTTCACACCATTTTTGGAAGAAAACTATCCGTTGGAGTGTACCTTGTATCAAAATATATCCGTTAGAAATAAGGTAAAATAGAAATATTACCGTTAGAGCTGATCTGGCAACTTGATTTTTTGTTCCAGGTGGGTTGGAGTCGACTCTAACTTTTCTGGAGTCGGCTCTAACTCGAGGCATCTCAGAACGGTATTTCTGGAGTCGTCTCTGGCTTTTCTGGGGTCGACAAGAAACTTTTCCGGAGTCAACTCTAACTTACCCGGAGTCGACTCTAGGTCGGGGCCAGAAAAATTGACTTTCTGCTTCTTCTATGAGAGTCGACTCTAACAGTCTTGGAGTCAACTCTAACGTCCGTGCCAGTTCCGGAGTCGGCTCTGTGATTCTCGGAGTCGACTCTAATGTCTGCAATTCTTACCTAGACATTAGATTCGATCCAGAACACTATGTAACTCCTGATTTTGATCATTCAATAGTCTTATAATCTGAAACACTAAATCAAAATCATTAGAGCCTTCAAAAGTTATACTCAAATAGTTTTGTTAATCATCAAAATCATCAATTGGGTCAACAGGTGCGCGCCGTTGCTTGACATGACCGCGCACAGTTGCAAGTGGTAGTGAATCGTACTCCGTAACGGTGCACAGTCATACACAGTGACACATGCAATGCACCATACGCCGTTATGAGGCTTGGCCGCAAGCAGCCACGGGCGCACGGCGAGTCACGTGGGCATGCCAGGTGGCCTGAAGTCGTCATTTGGTTCGAAGGCTGGTTCACGTATTGAACGTTGATGATGTTTGCGCACCCTGAGACCAGAGGAGGTCTCGAGGTTGAGATGTAGTGACCTCACCCCGAGACCGGAGGGGTCTCGGTGGTGAGATGATGCTTGTGCACACCGAGACCGGAGGGGGGTCTCGGGGTCGAGATATGGTGACCTCACCCCGAGACCGGAGGGGGACTCGGGGGTGAGATGGTGCTTGTGCACCCCGAGACCGGAGGGGGGTCTCGGGGTTGAGATATGGTAACCTCACCCCGAGACCGGAGGGGGTCTCGGGGGTGAGATGGTGCTTGTGCACCCCGAGACCGAAGGGGGGTCTTGGGGTGGAGATATGGTAACCTCACCCTGAGACTGGAGGGGTTCTCGGGGGTGAGATGGTGCTTGTGCACCCCGAGACCGGAGGGGGGTCTCGGGGTTGAGATATGGTAACTTCACCCCGAGACCAAAGGGGGTCTCGGGGTCGAGATATTGTGACCTCACCCTGAGACCGAAGGGGGTCTCGGTGGTGAGATGGTGCTTATGCACCCCTAGACCGGAGGGGGGTCTCGGGGTCGAGATATGGTGACCTCACCCCGAGACCGGAGGGGGTCTCGGGGGTGAGGTGGTGCTGGTGCACCCCGAGACCGGAGGGCGTTTTGAGGTCAAGATATGGTCACCTCACCCCGAGACCGGAGGGGGTCTCGGGGGTGAGATGGTGCTTGTGCACCCCGAGACTGGAGGGGGGTCTCGGGGTCGAGATATGGTGACCTCACCCCGAGACCAAAGGGGGTCTCGGTGGTAAGATGATGCTTGTGCACCCCGAGATCGGAGGGGGTCTCGGTGGTGAGATGATGCTTGTGCACCCCGAGACCGGAGGGGGTCTCGGGGTCGAGATATGGTTACCTCACCCCGAGACCGGAGGGGGTCTCAGGGGTGAGGTGGTGCTGGTGCACCCCGAGACCGGAGGGGAGGTCTCGAGGTCGAGATATGGTGACCTCACCCCGAGATCGGAGGGGGTCTCGGGGGTGAGATGACTCCAAGACCGGAAGGGGGTCTCGGGGTCGAGATATGGTGACCTCACCCCGAGACCGGAGGGGGTCTCGGGGGTGAGGTGGTGCTTGTGCACCCCGAGACCGGAGGGAGGTCTCGGGGTCGAGATATGGTGACCTCACCCCGAGACCGGAGGGGGTCTCGGGGGTGAGATGATGCTGGTGCACCTCGAGACCGGAGGGGGGTCTCGGGGTCGAGATATGGTGACCTCACCCCAAGACCGGAGGGGGTCTCGAGGGTGAGGTGGTGCTTGTGCACCCCAAGACCAGAGGGGGGTCTCGGGGTTGAGATGCGGTGACCTCCGTTAGCTGTTGTTACCATTTATTCTAACGGCGCTGGATCAGCCACATCAGATGCCCCCTCACCCCTGAGGCGAAGCAGGCCCCACTGGCAAGGCGAAAGGGGTGCTACCTCCCACGTGGCTGATCCCTGTCCATATCTCTGTGCGGATGGCATGGGGAATATGAAAAGGCGATCGCTTCCGTACACTGAGCCCGCCATGATCGTCCTCGAGGCGAGGCTAACTCTTCGAAGTCCGCATGGAAAGCTGCATCATCATTACTTCTCATAGTGGCGACGTCAGCAAAGTCCCATCATTGGCCGGAGGCGTATCGTATCACGTGCTGGGCAACCATCGAGGCGAGCCAGCCTATCGTGGGGGTCCAGGTGGCTGATGAGACGAGGCGAAACAATTTGAAACCCAATAAAACTCGATGGGGGGTTGAATCTGGCCACACCACTGCTGCCATCGTCGTCTTCCTCTGAGCCTCTGCGTTTTGGTCTCCCCTGCAACCCAAGAACCTGCGCTTAGCTTCCCTTCCTTCAGGTCAGTTTTTTGTCCATTCTAGACTCCTCCATCCCTTCTTTTATCCATGAGTTCTCCATCTTGGACCTCGAAGGACGATTCGGAGAATCGTTCTCCCTCTGAGAGGCACAACGCCTCCCCTGTGCCTTCCCCCTCTCCTCCACTTGAGTGGTCCACTGACTCAGAGGACCGCGTCCCTCTGGCCCAGCGATGGGTCACTGGTGGGGCTCCCTCGAGGAACCTCCGATCAAAGGCCGGCACCTCCTCGAGGGTGGAGGGGTCCTCGGAGGGGACCGCCTCCACGGTAACAGGCCTTTGACCGGTCTCCAAGGACTTTTCTTGCAGGGGTCCGAAGAGAAGGACGTCCGTCTTTCCCGACGCTTGAAGAAGGTGACTTGGCGTCATCAGAGGCCATTTACTACAAGATCACTCACTTCTTTGACAACCAAAATAACTCTATATAACAGATATGTTTTACTCTTGACAAATCAATAAGTGAAGCCTTTTAAATTAAAAGAGAGTTGCTAAAATTGTAACGATCCGGGCCTGCAAACCCATAAGCCCGTTTCATGATATGAAAGTAAGATAGACAAGGTCCACATCAACTTGGGCCATCACATTTCAAAAAGGATCCATTCGATACTTGTTCATCTTACTTAACTGCTTTAATTATCTGATTTGGGACCAATTAGGAGGGGCATCATAATCTATCCCCCTCAAAGAGGCAACGTCCTCGTCGCCAGAGGCACATGATCGTATCCACCAGACAGCCAAGACTCTAGAGGTACTCCCTCCATAGGCTCAAGAGGTGGCTCCCATCAATGTAGCACTTTGCCCTGTATGAAACTTAGCTCTTGTACAGGCAGGACTCTAGAGGTGCTTCCCTTACAGGCTCAAGAGGTGGCTCCTTATTGATGTACTTTCGACTGGTGCATGGCTTTGATACCATAATGTAACGATCCGAACCTGCAAACCTATGAACCCATTTCGTGACATGAAAGTAAGATGAATAAGGTTTATACCAACTTGGGTCATCACAGTCCAAAAAGAATTCAATCGGTGCTTGTCCATCTAACTTAACTATCTTAATTACCTGTAAAACTAATTGGAATGGGCATCACAGAAACTATAGATAATTTGATTAAAGTCCTTGTGATATGTAAGGTTACTAACCGTCATAACCCTATGAGTAAGAGTTTCGAGGCATCCCCTCTCGAATAGGAACATCTCATCTTGCACCTATATAAGGAATAAATATCCAAAGGTTGAACATCCTAGGGTCAGAAAATCAACTCGAACTTTCTGGTGTAATACTCAAAAATCAAAAATCAAATATGGAGCCCATGATTCAAAATCCTCATTAGGGACCCAACTAAAGGTATTAGGATAACTATTTATTTCAAGGTCCAAATGTTAGGCCAAATTTCATTTACGATCCTTGTCCAACATATCTACATGCATAGAGCAAACCAAAACATGAATCAATGGGGTCCAAGATAGGAACTGCCTGATTAAAATGATTATAGAGAATAAAATTGGTCCTAATTGAATCGTAACCTTGGTAATTGGGGACAACCACTGATAGTGTAACCTTATCCAATTATGGTAAGCACATATTAGAAATCAGCCTTTATATCTAAACTTAAGCGCTTGGCTTATGAATTTAATTCAAAGCTATTTAGTCATGGTATGAGACCAATGATGAGACCGATATATTGAAAACTATATTCTAATTGGATGGATCAATATAACCCTCCACTGAAGGAACATAAAGTTCTAGAGTTCAGCACTTTCTTCGAAAAATATAACCAACAAACATTAGAATATATAGGTTGATTTACTATCTAATGTGGAGATTAATGACTTCGTTAAAATAAGGTTTTATAGTAATTCGTTGTTTGGGGCAGCATTCAATTAGTACATTATTTTTCCCCTAAATTTGAAACAGGGTCTATGCCATTAAAAAAATATGTTTCATATTAAGTTTTATCGAATATTGCCTAAAATAACTATGGCTGACTTGGCCAAAACAAAACAACAATTAGGAGAAAAATTAAAGATTATATTACAAGATTTAGAAATGCAAAAGCTAGGACTCATATCCAACCGCCTAAAAGAGAATTTGCTAACATGGCAAGGAGTGGACTTAATTTCAAATTAAGAAAGCAATTTGAAAATCGTGAGTTCATCGGACCTCTTTCAATTATCCACTTACGTGTCAAAATACAAACCCTTATTGCAAGAAAAAAATAAAATAAAATATTTCAAAAGGAACGTATCTTGCCAACCCTACCATTAGTTATGAAGACTTAGACATTTGGTATTATGAATCCGAAGATGATGTTGTTGTTGCCAAATAACCCTCCTTGAACATTTACGAGCATCCAGTTGCCTCCTTCAGCTAGCCCGAGAACCTTCGATGAGCTCCTCATGCCTAAAGGCCTGCAAAAAGTTCTAGGAATTGAAGATTTCGATGGAGACCCTCTGATGCTCAAGTCAATGCTTTGGACAACAACCGTGAGCTTGAGGAAGCTCGGAAGAAAGAAGAAGAGAGAGGCTTAGAGCCATGCTCTCTGTGTGAGTAAGAATGAGCGTTTAAGAGTGTTGTGAGGTAGTTGGAGTCACCTGATCGAAGGTTCCTCTTATCCAATTTATAGATGTTTACACTACAGCAAAAATTTTTGAATAATAACTTTTTTTTCTTGACGCTTGGAGAGAGTGTTGGGAATTCACGTAGTCTGCCTACGCTATAAAAGCGTCACATAGCCTGCCGACGCTTTAAAAAGCGTCGGTAGGGAAAAGGCTAACGACAAGAGCGAGGAAGAGAGAGAGAGAGAGAGAGGCCAAGCACTGCTGGAGCTAAAGGCGGCGTTCAATGACAAACGGATACTTCAGAGCTGGAGACGGGCCGATCCAAACCCCTGCGGCTAGACCGGCGTCACCTGCCATTTCCCCGACCTCAGAGTCCGGTCTATGTCCGCACTCTGAGCTCTTTTTTCTCTTCTTCTCTTCCGCTCCTCTTCTCATTTCTCCGCTTCTCTTAATTTATTTCCACTCCGCCGCAGAAATCTGCCATACATGCAACTCGGAGGCATCATCTCTCCCAGCATCGGCAAGCTCCAGAGGCTCCAGCGACCGTGAGATTTCAAGCCTTTCTAAGTTTTCCTTCTCAGTCTCTCAAGCATTCTCAGATTTTTGTAGGAAGAAATAGCTAGAACACGTAAAGGTGTCATCTTATTTCCACTTAATATTTTCCATTTGATTGTTTACGCTAGCTACTGCATTCCCCTGTTCGTGTAGGTATCTGAGAGCCAATAACCTGCAAGGAAGTATTCCTCCCGAGATTGGAGACCTTACTCATCTCACTATCCTGTATGTTTACTAATCCTTTGTTTACTCATCTCACTATCTTGTATGTTTAACCAATAACTGCACCAAGCTAACGCTTTAAATACGGTCGCTTTTGACCCCTCCGGTTTTAGCAAAGCTGATGTTATTATAGGAGACCGAATAGGACACAGTAATAGGCACGGGGAGAGAGCGTATTAAGGAGAGAGAGAGAAAAGCTCTAGGCTATCAGCCTTGGCTACATCGCCTTCCGCCGTAGTCTCTTGCTGGCCCTCCACGAAAACAAGACGACGAGCAAGGCGACGAAGATGCATCGCTTCGTCGTCACCAGCATTGCTAGCTCTGCCTTAGTGTTTCTTTAGTCCCATACCGGAAGCCCAGCTGGTTCTCCCCTCCTCTATATCTACTCACCCTTTTAGCTTCTCTGTCCCTCTTTCGAGATCAAGGAAAACCAGCTACTTGCCATCAGTCCCCACCTGCGCCCCATCGACTACAAATGGTTGGCAGCCTCGGCATCATCGCCGTCCACCGAACGGACGCGCGAGTCTTCCCCCCATCCCCCCACAGCGCGTACGCCTCTTCTCTATGCATCGCATCGTCCCCTACCTTGAGAGCTTCGTCGTCTATCCTCAGCAGCACGACTCTACTGATCGCCAAGCATATAAGAGTCGTGATCACAACGTTCCACAAAGCTACAAACCCGGTACTGAGGACCTGCTTTCCGAGCTGCCCCAAGCCTCCTTTGCCCAAGTGCCCATCTTCGAAGCTATAGAATAAGCCATAGTGGTATTGATGATGATCGTTGTAGAACATCCTCGTGAGCCCGGGATGCGCGAGGAGGCTGACGAGCAGCCCCCCCAAGGTCCCGGCAATGGCGTGGGTGTGGAATGCTCCCAGCGCGTCGTCCACGTTCTGAAAGAAAGCTGTACGTTTGTGGAGCACCATCATGGTGCACTATGGCAGGAACCCACCATGAGCCCCATCAACATCGCTACAACGTTCTGAAAGAAAGCATTATATTTTGCCGATGCTTTAAAAAGCGTTGACATCGTATTTTATCGATGCTTTTTAAAAGAGTCAAAAAAATTTCATTTCCACTCTCATTTTCTCGATGCTTACAAAAGCATCGAGAAACTATTTAGCATCGAAAAATTATTTTAAAGGCATTGTTATTCCTAAAAATTACTGTAGTGTTAGAGTCTGTCTAATCTGAGTGGTTGAAACCTTATAATCATGACTTTTGTAGATGAAATGTTGGAGCTATGCTTGTTAGATTTGATGTGCTGTCATTTATCAGATTATTTATGGTGATGATAGTATTGCTAAGACTTGCTTCCTTTTTGGTATGTTAGAGCTGGAGATTAAGTTTGATCAGAGGGATGACTTCAGCTGTAAGCCGAGTCTTGTCAAGCACGTTGGAGGCTATGTGGAGTTGATGAGTAGGCTCCGTCAAATCTGGATGGATCGACCAATTTGCGAATAGCTTGAGAACTTTGCTTGGATTTACTGATGTGACAGGGGTGGCTTCGAGGGTGTGTTGAAGCCATGCGAGGAGCCAGCGCCATGTCACCGATTGCCTCCGAGACCGACAAAGATGAGGCTGCTTAGAAAGAGAAGTGCTGCCTAGGATAGGCTGCCAAAGAGCTGAGCCAGATGCCAGAACTGGGAGAAACCATCTGGAGCCAAGAAAATCTATCGGGGAAGAGCGGAGGAGATTGGCATGAAGGACAGAGTCGGGGCCGGGATCTGGACTCGGGATGCGGCTGGCCGACACCGGGATAGACCCGAAAGCTTGGATCCAGGTTGTCGGGGGTCGTCCGGGAGCTGGTCGGGAAGCGGGGCGACGCGGCTGTGCTGTCGCCGAGCCAGGAGGAAGTCGGGGACGCCCGAGTCGGAAAGGGATGGTCAACTTTAGGAGCCGGATCAGAGCAATAACGTGACACCTGGGCGGCCGACAAGAACGGAGGTCCATGGAGGGCCAGGAGTTAGCCTGAGGTGGTCGTTTGGTGTACTCTGCCATGGGGAGCTCGCGGTCAAAGCCTAAGCTCTGCCGAGGCTAGGAATGGGACAGAGGACAGAAGCCGCTAGGTCTCGACCACCTGGAATGGCGTCGGGAGCCTCCGTGGCTGAAAGCAGAGATGCGGCTGGTCCCTTTTTTGGGTTAGAGAATAGGGGAGCTGAGGTTGGGAGCTGTGCATGTGGGCATGGAAATGGATCCGAAAGCCGGGAGTCCCTGAGCTAAGCTGGGCTGGTCATCCATGGCTAGGAGCAGAGGAGTCGAGGACGAAGCTATCCGTGATTGGGAACAGCCAAAACAGGGGACAGACGCTTGATCTGGAACCGGGTCCGTGAATGAAATCGGTCGGAGGCGGTGGGGACGAGCCTGAGTCGTCGGGAGTTGGTCACTACCGGGTCTCCACAGAGCTGGCGGTGACTGGCTGAAAGAGATCATCGAGGGCGGCTTGGGCCATCAAGGACAAGGCTATCGAGGATGGCCCAGGCCATTGGAAACGAGCCGAGGTCGGACGGATCCACTGAGGACGGAGCCGTTGAGGATGAACGCTGGGGTCGGGACTCCACGGAGCTGGAGGGAGCTGGCTGCACTGAGGAAAGGAGTTGGCATGTAGCTAGGAGGAGGCGGTGGAAGTTGGAAGTGGCCGGGACTGAGCCGTCCCACCCTGGTGAGAAGACGTAGGAAGCAGGGGTGGTCCAAGCGATGGCATCTAGCTTCTGTGCTGGTCTGGACTCACCTGGAGATGTTTGGCCATGAGCTTGCCAAACGGAAGACCCATGCACGTAACTCTTTATGGGTAGCGATGGCCTTGCCAAGCTCCTTTTTATGGCTATGTGCATGTCCTTTGTTGTCTCACCATGATGCTGCCCATGGTCTTGCGAACATGTGGTACGAAGATAGTACATTGCTGGCCGAAACAGGAGGAAAAATGGTTGTAGAGTAAGGAGTTGAAACCGAGCGAACGCCCACCAGCCGGAGTCGGTGCGGGATGCGGGACTCATTTTTGTGGCCGTTGGGGAAGACCGGAGACCGCCGTGAGAGGGGCCGGAACCAAAATCTTTCATCTGGACTCGGAAGCTCGGCTTCGTTCCTCGAATACGGGGAGCTCTTCGGGAACGGATCCGGGAGACACTGCGGTGGAACCGGGGACGTCCGTGGGAAGAGTCGGGAAGGAAACGGAGGCATCGTGGCCAAGTAAGGAGCTGGGCCGCCGTGAGGACAGGGCCGTCCACCTCGGGAGCAAGGAGCCAGTGCTGGGAGAAAGACAGGAGTTGGGAGACGGCCATGGGAGATCGAGAACCGCCGAGGGAGCTCGGGGCCGAGCTGGGACGAAGTTATCTGTGGCCGCGGAGAAGATTGTTAGGGTTTAGACCTGTGATTAATAGCAATGGAATTCCCTGTTGAACAAGAACTAGAACTAAGGATTCCTAATCCTGTTAGGTTTAGACCTTGATGAATAGCAATGTGATTCCCCGTTCAACAAGAACTAGAACTAAGGATTCCCAATCCTGTTAGGTTTAGACCTTGATGAATAGCAATGGGATTCCCCGTTCAACAAGAACTAGAACTAAGGATTTCTAATCATGTTAGGTTTACTTCTTGAAAAAGGAGGAAGATGAGGAGGAGAAAGAAAGGGCTGCCGCCCTATGATGAGAGAAGGGAATTTTTGGGAGAAAAGAATCTGTTCTCTATTCCATCCAAACCCTAGAGACTAGAGTTTAAATACATCCACGAAGTGGGCCAGACCCAGACTCAACAAAAACTCCCATGGACTAACCCAATGAGATTAAACTAATCCCCAAGCCCGTGTACACCCGTGACTTGATTTAATCTCAATCCTTGGACTCAAACCCAGCCCAATACAAGTTAGCCCACCTGGGCCTTGATAGCACCACACCAGGCCCAACAATCTCCACCTTGGTGCTTTCAAGGCCTCAGCACGTCCACTGTGTCCATCAGCTTTAACAACGAAATACACTTTTGAAAACTGTCCCGTGGAAGAACCTTAGTCAGTGCATCTGCTAGATTTTCTTTGGTGTGTACCTTCACCAGCTCCACCTCACCATCTTCCACCAGCTCTCTGATCCTGTGGTATCTGAGGTCAATGTGCTTCGTCCTGGCATGATAGACTGCATTCTGCGCAAGCATCAGAGCACTCTGGCTGTCACTATGCACCTGGACAACCTTTTGATCAAGTCCCATCTCCAGCATCAAGCCCTTCAGCCAAAGAGCTTCCTTTGCTGCCTCTGTGATACCTATGTATTCTGCCTCCGTGGTAGATAAGGCTGTGATGGGCTGCAGACATGATCTCCACGATACTGGACCACCAAACAGGCTGAACACAAAGCCTGTTGTGGATCTCCTAGTGTCCACATCTCCACCAAAGTCTGCATCCACATACCCATATAACTGCCCACGAGCCTCCTTGGATAAGTTGGATCTCTCAGCATCTTCTTGCTGTCCATAGCAAATACCAACCCCAACTGTACCTACCAAGTACCTGAAGATTCCCTTCAGTGCTCGCCAGTGCTCCCTACCAGGCTGCGCCATGAACCTGCTCACCTGGCTCACTGCATGGGCTATGTCTGGCCTACAACATACCATGGCATACATAAGGCTCCCAACACCAGAAGCATATGGTACCTTCTCCATCTCCTGAGCCTCCACCTCAGTCTGTGGTGACATGGTCTTCGATAAGGAAAAATGTGCTGCCAAAGGTAGTGCTGTCGGTTTGGCATCCTTCATCCCATATCGCTTCAGAATCCTTTTAATGTAGCCACCCTGACTCAGATGCAGCACACCCTTGGATCTATCTCTGATGATTTCCATCCCTAGGATCTTCCTGGCTGGCCCCAGATTCTTCATCTCAAACTCCCGAGACAAAGCTATCTTCAGTTCCTGTACATCCTTCTTACTCTTGCATGCTATCAGCATGTCATCTACATACAAGAGTAAGTACATCCTAGACCCATCATCCAAAGATTTAACATACACACAAGAATCATACTCACACCTGAAAAGTCCAATGCTCCTAACATAAGTGTCAAATCTCTTGTACCACTGCCTCGGCGACTGCTTCAGCCCATACAGAGATTTCTTCAGCTAACAGACTTTCCCATCTGATCTTGGTTCTCTAAACCCTGGTGGTTGCTCCATGTAGATGCTCTCCTCCAAATGACCATGGAGGAATGCTGTCTTCACATCCATCTGCTCCAGCTCCAAGTCCTGAGCTGCTACAATACTCAATAATAGTCTGATGGAAGTGTGCCTGATAACTGGAGAAAATATCTCACCATAATCGATGCCTTCTTTCTGAGAGTATCCTTTGGCCACTAGTCTTGCCTTATACCTGATACCCTCTTGTTCTGAAGCTCCTTCCTTGCGCTGATAAACCCATTTACAACCAATGGGTTTCTTTCCTTGTGGCAGCTGGACCACCTGCCACGTATTATTGCTGTGAAGAGACTGCATTTCCTCTGCCATAGCATGGATCCACCTATCTCTATCCTGACTTTCCATAGCCTCCTCATAGGTGAAAGGGTCTCCATTCGCTGTCACCAGGGCATATGACAACGAATCCTCAAAGCCGTATCGAACTGGTGGTCGCACGTTCCTCCTGGGCCTTTGCTGTGCGATCCCAGTATCAGTCCCCTGTCCAGCTGCATCCTGCTGAACTCCCTGGCTTCTACCCCCTCTGTCAGTCCTCTCCACCTGAATCTCAAATCCTCCTGGTCCACTAGCAAATGGCACAACTGTATAGGAGGTTGTCTGACTAGTGTTACCGTGTTCTACCTCCTGTAGTACCTGCTGTGCATCCATGCCACTTCTGTTCTAGAGGATTGAGCTCTCATCAAAGGTTACATCTCTGCTGATGACAACCTTCTTCTCCAAGGGGTCCCATAGCCGATACCCCTTGACTCCTCGCGGGTAGCCTAGGAACACCATCTTCTTAGACCTGGCATCCAACTTACTCCGCTCCCCAGCTCCAACATGCACATATGCTGTGCATCCTAACACCCTTAGATGGTTTAGGCTTGTCTTCCTTCCAGACCATATCTCCTCTGGAATGTCTCCATCTAACCTGGTGTGCGGTGACCGATTGACCAAGTAGCTAGCTGCATCTACTGCGTCAACCCAGAACATCTTTGGAAGCCCTGCCTGCAGCCTTAAGCATCTTGCCTTTTCCAATAGTGTTCTGTTCATCCTCTCAGCCACCCCATTCTGTTGAGGAGTTCCCATCACCGAGAAGTGCCTTCTGATGCCCCACTCCTCACAAAAAATTTGGAACTCCCTGCTGGTGTATTCCCCGCCATTATCAGACCTCAGACACTTCACACTTTTACCCTGCTCCTTCTCCACCTCAGCCATTCAAATTTTGAACTTGGTGAAGACCTCTGATTTCTCCTTCATACAGTAGATCCACAGCTTCCTTGAGAAATCATCTATCACGGTCATAAAATATCTGGCCCCATTCCTTGCAGTAACTGGGGCTGGTCCCCAGACATCTGTGTGTACTAACTCCAGGGGTTCAGCACTCCTAGCTGTGCTGACTGAGAACTGTACTCTCCTCTGCTTTCCCATCTGACAAGGCTGACAGATCTCCATATCTCCGCTACTCAAGTCTGGAAGCAGACCTCTCTTGCTCAGTTCTTTCATCCCCTTGTCTCCCATGTGGCCCAGGCGGTAATGCCACATCCTGTACACATCCCGGGGATCTTGCTCCACAGCTGCCACCTCAGATTTCACAGTCATCACAGAGCCCTCCATCTTGTATAGATTATTTTCAGCCTCCTCCCTCTCATCACCACCATGGCTCCATTGGAGATGTTCAGAACTCCACTCCTGGCATGACTGCAGAAGCTGTATCCAGTCTGCTCCAAGTACCCCAGTGATACCAGATTCTTCTTGAGTTCTGGGACATGCTTCACACTGGTAAGAGTGCGCACTATACCATCAAACATCCTCACCCTCACTGTGCCAATACCTGCCACCTTGCAAGGGTGATTATCTCCAAGAGTCACATTCCCCTCCTCAACCTCTGTGTAAGTACTGAACCACGACCGGTTGGGAGTGTAGTGATGAGAACAGGCTGAATCCAAGGTCCACATCTCTGTGCTGTGCCTGTGATCATCTGATACAACCAAGAGATCATCCTCCACCTCCTGATCTGCAACTGTACTCACAGACTCAGATCCTCCTTTTTCTCCCTTCTGATTTTTCCACTTAGGACAATTCTTCTTAAAATGTCCTACCTCTCCACACTTATAGCACTTCAGCTCTCTCTTGCCTTTCCTGGACTTTGATCGTCCTCCAGACTTACTTCTGTCCCTGCCCCTACCTCTGCCTGTCCTTTCCCCAACTGATAGACCCTCCTGGGGAACAGCTTCCTTGGTCATCTTCTCCCTCTGCTCATTCGTCCGAAGCACCGAGACAATATCTTCATAAATTAATGTCTCCTTCCCATAGAGCAGTGTTGTGACCAATGAGTCATAAGACGTGGGCATTGAACATAAAAGCAGAAGTGCTTTATCTTCTTCCTCCATCTTGACCCCAACATTCAGAAGTTCATTGCTCATCTGGTCGAATATTTGGATGTGACCCAGCACATCTCCACCTTCTGACATCCGAAGGCTGTAGAGGCGCTTCTTCAACATCAACTTGTTGCACATATTCTTCCCCATATAGAGGGTGTGCAACTTCGTCCAGAGTCCCTTCGGGGTCTTCTCCTCTAGCACTGAA
This sequence comes from Calamus simplicifolius, assembly GCA_900491605.1. Taxonomy (NCBI): domain Eukaryota; kingdom Viridiplantae; phylum Streptophyta; class Magnoliopsida; order Arecales; family Arecaceae; genus Calamus; species Calamus simplicifolius. Next base: position 191,539 of record UESW01002432.1, read on the forward strand.
TAGAGGACTGAATCCGCCAGACAGCTCCTGATCATTGAACATGTCTTCTTCTCCAATAAAATCCACTGCTTGTCTATCCCCATCTGGCCTTTCCTCCAAAGCCAAATCTAAACCCTGCTGCACAAGGAGGTCCTCTACCCGGACTTTCCACATGGAGAAACTTCCCTTCCCATCAAACTTCTCAACCTCTATTTTTATGCTACTCCCCATGGCCAATTCCAAAAAATAGCACAAAAATAAATTTTATAAAATAGAGAAGTACCTTGACGAGATTCTGTTGAAATTATTTCAACTCCTTGAAGGCCTCCAGATTACTCCTTGAACATAGCTCTGATACCACTTGTTAGGGTTTAGACCTGTGATTAATAGCAATGGGATTCCCTGTTGAACAAGAACTAGAACTAAGGATTCCTAATCCTGTTAGGTTTAGACCTTGATGAATAGCAATGGGATTCCCCGTTCAACAAGAACTAGAACTAAGGATTCCCAATCCTGTTAGGTTTAGACCTTGATGAATAGCAATGGGATTCCCCGTTCAACAAGAACTAGAACTAAGGATTTCTAATCCTGTTAGGTTTACTTCTTGAAAAAGGAGGAAGATGGGGAGGAGAAAGAAAGGGCTGCCGCCCTATGATGAGAGAAGGGAATTTTTGGGAGAAAAGAATCTGTTCTCTATTCCATCCAAACCCTAGAGACTAGAGTTTAAATACATCCACGAAGTGGGCCGGACCCAGACTCAACAAAAACTCCCATGGACTAACCCAATGAGATTAAACTAATCCCCAAGCCCGTGTACACCCGTGACTTGATTTAATCTCAACCCTTGGACTCAAACCCAGCCCAATACAAGTTAGCCCACCTGGGCCTTGATAGCACCACACCAGGCCCAACAGTCTTGCGAACATGTGGTACGAAGATAGTACATTGCTGGCCGAAACAGGAGGAAAAATGGTTGTAGAGTAAGGAGTTGAAACCGAGCGAACGCCCACCAGCCGGAGTCGGTGCGGGATGCGGGACTCATTTTTGTGGCCGTTTGGGAAGACCGGAGACCGCCGTGAGAGGGGCCGGAACCAAAATCTTTCATCTGGACTCGGAAGCTCGGCTTCGTTCCTCGAATACGGGGAGCTCTTCGGGAACGGATCCGGGAGACACTGCGGTGGAACCGGGGACGTCCGTGGGAAGAGTCGGGAAGGAAACGGAGGCATCGTGGCCAAGTAAGGAGCTGGGCCGCCGTGAGGACAGGGCCGTCCACCTCGGGAGCAAGGAGCCAGTGCTGGGAGAAAGACAGGAGTTTGGAGACGGCCATGGGAGATCGAGAACCGCCGAGGGAGCTCGGGGCCGAGCTGGGACAAAGTTGTCTGTGGCCGCGGAGAAGACGAAGCAGAGCCATGGATGAAGTCGTCCGTGACCAGGAGCGGAGTCGGGATGGAGAGCTTGGAGCTGGGGCCACTCGTATGGGGGAGCTCGGGGGCAAGCCGGGACGAAGTCGGGCTGAAGTCGATGCAAAGTCCGGCACGGTGCTGGGGCGTTGAGAAACTGGGCTGACTTTAGAGGCCGCCGAGGATAGAGCCGATTTGGGAGGCCGAGATGGGAGGCCATCTTAGACTGGGCCAACTTAGGAGACCGAAATGGGAGGCCGCCAAGGATAGGGCCAACTTGAGAGGCCGAGATGGGAGGCCGCCTAGGATCGGGCCAACTTGGGAGGCCGAAATAGGAGGCTGCCTTATACTAAGTGTTGAAGAAATTATTGAAAAATTATTTACCTAATTATTGATTTTGATGATTAACAAAAGCCATGAGTATATTCATTGTATTTCTAATAGATTTGATAAGTGTTTCAAGAATTAAGATCGGTTATTTATCCAAATAATGCTTAGAAATCAGTTTTGAATCTAACTTCAATGGAATTTATCTAAGTTCAGAACTTGGAGCCTGGACACCTAACAGTCTCGAGCCGACTCCAGAGCGTATCAGAACAGTTCTATATTTTTGACACGATTCGAAGTTGACACCTAGAGTTTCGGAGCCGACACCTAAAGTTTCGGAGCTGATATATGGATTTTGGGAGCCGACTCTTACATGAGTTACAGAGACTATGCTTTTGGAGCAAATCTTGGAGCCGACACATTAGAAATCAGGAGCCGACTCCAGTCAGTAGGGAGTCGATACTTTGCAAAGTCGGAGCCGACTCTACGTCAAATTATTTTTTGCTATTTATGGAAACACGATCTGGAGCCGACACATGAAAAGTTGGAGCCGACTCCAACCTATTGATGAGGACATCAGTTCGGACCAGAGTTCGGGTCAGTCGAACCAGTCCTTGGATGTTCCTGTACCAGCAACCCAGAGTCAGCAGGCCACGTCAGGGAAGACCACACCAGATAATCTACGAAGGTCCAAGAGGTTGCAGAACAAACGGGCTTGAAATTTTGTTTGGGCTGTACGGAATTGACGGGGGTCAATCGAATCAGCTAACTGGGCCCAAACTTGGCTGGTCACATGGAAACGGACTGCTGATTCAAAGTCATTGCCTTTGGCATGAGCTGCTGTGGATTTTGGCCATCCGGGCTCGTCTGATAGGAGTTTTGGGCCTGTTTTCGTTTTTTAATGGCATAGTTGTAATTTTTCTAAACTTATGATGTTAGGGTTTTATCTCTTTTATTTAGGTTGGTTTTGGGCGGCCGTCAGAGGCAGAGAAGAAAGACGCTATTTTAGATTTTTTTTTCTTGAATGGAGATGAATGTTTTCTTTTTTTCTGATTCAAAACAATTGAATTGAAAATTCAATTGCTCTTCCTTTAAATTTCGGATTGTGAGTGATCAAAATTCGAAATTTTCCCTTTTCTTGTCAAGATTCGAACCAAACCTGGACGAATTCTTTTCTCGCAGATTAGATCGTTCTTGAGTTGCAGGCGTTTTGAATATCGCCCTGCATCAACTTGGTATCAGAGCCTTGATCCATTCCTTCCATTACCGCCTTGATCCAGCCAGAAGAACAACGATCAATCCCTGAGAGACGCCGTGAGAGATGCTATGCAAGACGCCATGCGAGACCAGCACCAGGTGATGCAACAGATGATGCAAACCATGCAGGCGATGATGGCGCGGCTGGAGGTGCAGAATCGTGCCCAACCCCTTCGAGTGGAGGAGCGTGATGAAATTGATGGAGGTAGGGAGAGGGGTTTCGAAAATCTGGAGGCACCACCAATTCGAAGAGGGCAACAGAGGCCTGATGTTGGACTTCCAAGGTATGTCGATCAACCTCCCTATTTCGAAAATCAGAATCGGTGGGAAGCAGGCTTCAGGGTCGAAATTCCAGAGTTTAAAGGAGGAATTAACCCAGACGAGTATGTTGATTGGACCCTTCAGGTCGATGATGTTTTTCGTCTGAAGGAGGTGCCCTTAGACAAGCAGGTACCGCTTGTCACAATTCGATTCAGAGATAGGGCTGCTGCTTGGTGGCATGCGCAGCACTATCGTAGATATATGGATGGGAGACCTCCATTAGCGTCATGGGCAGCGCTAAAGCAGGAGATGAACAGGGAGTTTTTGCCTCCGAACCATGAGCAGATTTTGTATTCGAAGTTGCATGGTTTGACGCAAGGTAGTCGGAGCGTCGAGGAGTACACAACTGAATTTTATCGATTGGTTGCACGAAATCGGTTGATTGAGGCTGAACCGAGATTGATAGCCATGTATCTTCATGGCTTGCGGCTGCCAATCCAAGATGCACTGGCTGTGCATCGAATTGATAGCGTAGGAGATGCGCATATGAGGGCTCAGGCAGTGGAAAAGAGCTTGATGAGAAACAGGGGGTTTCAGAGCAGAGGGGGTTTTACTACGGGCCAGAGTTCAGGGCAGAATTCAGGGGGCAAATTTATGCCTCCAGTAGCGAGGCCGCAGGCATCAGTACCTCCAAGACCAACAGGGTCGAATGGAACCTCAGGTTCTCAGGCGAGAGTGGGCAGCAACAGGGCTAACATTCGGTGCCATCGGTGTCAGAATTTGGGGCACTATGCCAATGAATGCCCCAAGGCGCGAGCTCAGTTGTATATGGAGGATTATATGGAGGACGAAAATGGAGGAGAGTTCCCTGAGGATGAGGAATTTAATGATGAGCTGTGTGTTATTGATCCGGACCATATTCAAGGGGAGAGCTTGGTGATACGAAGAATGTGTCTGGCGCCGAGATCAGATGAAGATTGGCGTCGGCATGACATCTTCACAACGAAATGTTTTGTGGCTGGCAAAACATGTCGTGTTATCATAGACTCCGGCAGTTGGGAGAATGTGATAGCAGAGGAGGCTGTGAAGAAGCTGGGGTTGCAGACAGACCCTCACCCACATCCATATAAGCTCGGTTGGGTGAACCGAAATGCAGACATTCAGGTCAGCCGAAGGTGTAAGTTGTCACTGTGTTTTGGTCCTCATTTCGAGACAACTATTGAGGCGGATGTTGTTCCAATGGATGCTACTCACATCATACTGGGGCGTCCGTGGCAGTTTGATAACAGGGCAGTGTACAACGGGTACACCCACAGTTATATGCTGCGTCCAGATGGGAGGAAAGTTATTTTGAAGCCGCTTCAGGAAGTGAGTGGACAGAATACAGTAATTTGTTTACCAAGCACAGAATTCGATGCGAGTTTGGATGGAGAGGATGTTTGTTTTGCTTTGGTGAGCAAGTCAGGAGACTTCGGCGTGGAAGAGGAGCAAAGGCCAAATATGATTCCTGAGGAGTTGGTGTCTATCTTGGAGGAATTCCGAGATGTTGTATCAAAGGAGCTACCGGCTGGATTACCACCTCTCCGAGATATTCAGCACGGCATTGACCTTATTCCGGGCTCAGTGTTGCCGAATAAGGCTCATTATCGGATGACACCGCAACAGCATGAGGAATTGAGGAGGCAGGTCCAAGAACTTTTGGACAAGGGGTTCGTACGGGAGAGCATTAGCCCGTGCGCGGTGCCAGCCCTTTTGGTACCGAAGAAGGATGGTACGTGGCGCATGTGTGTCGACAGCCGCGCGGTTAACAAAATTACTGTGAAGTACAGGTTCCCGATACCGAGGTTGGACGACATGCTTGATCAGTTGAGTGGTGCTAAGGTCTTCACGAAGATTGATTTGAAGAGTGGGTACCATCAGATAAGGATGAAGCCTGGAGACGAATGGAAGACAGCCTTCAAGACTAAGGAAGGGCTGTATGAATGGTTGGTAATGCCATTCGGGTTGTCAAACGCGCCGAGCACGTTCATGCGCGTAATGAACCAGGTTTTACGTCCATTTCTTAGCTCATTTGTGGTTGTCTACTTTGATGATATTTTGATATACAGCAGGACAGCCGAAGAGCATGTGGGCCATGTGGCACAGGTTTTGTCAGTGTTACGTGAGAACCAGTTAGTTGCTAACCCAGAGAAGTGCATTTGGATGGTTGGGAGACTAATTTTTCTGGGGTACGTTGTGACTGGAGAGGGGATTCTCCCAGATAGGAATAAGGTGCATGCAATTGTGGAATGGCCAGTACCTTCAACCTTGACAGAATTGAGATCCTTTTTGGGTCTTGCAGGGTTTTATCGCAGGTTTGTCAAGGGGTATAGTGAGCTGGCTGCACCTTTAACGGAATTGTTGAAGGGAGCCAGATTCGGGTGGAATGATGCCGCACAGGAGGCATTTGATGGGCTGAAAGTCAGATTGACCGAAGCTCCTTTATTGGTTCTTCCTGATTTTGATAGAGTTTTTGAGGTGGATTGTGATGCTTCGAAGACTGGAATTGGGGCAGTGCTTAACCAGGAAGGAAGACCAGTCGCATACTTCAGTGAGAAGCTGGGAGGAGCTAAACTGGCTTATTCGGTTTATGATCTGGAATTGTACGCCATTGTGAGATCCTTGCAGCATTGGCGCCACTACTTGATTCAGCGGGAGTTTGTACTGTATTCAGACCATCAGGCGCTGAAGTTTTTACAGGGTCAGCATAAACTGAGTTCAAGGCATGCGAAGTGGGTGAGTGCCTTGCAGGAATACACTTTCAGCATCAAGCACAAGTCTGGTACGTTGAATAGAGTGGCTGATGCTTTGAGTAGGCGGAGCTTGTTGATTGGCGCTATGCATGTGTACACTCTCGGCTTTGAGAGTGTAAGGGAGGACATTCGTGTGGATGAGCACTTCAAGGGATTTTGGCCAAAATTGAGGCGGGGGAGCGAACTGATTTCGTTCTCCATGATGGATATTTGTTTCGAGGTAACTGCTTATGTGTTCCTGATACGTCTCTTCGTGTGTTGATCATCCAGGAACTGCATAACCAGGGTCACTTCGGAAGGGATAAAACAGCCTGGTTGATTCGGCAGCGGTTTTATTGGCCTGGTCTTGACCGAGATGTCAAGGCTTTTGTGAAGAGGTGCAGGTTGTGTCAAGAGTCGAAGGGGACAGACACGAACCAAGGTATGTACACGCCTTTACCTATCCCAGAGGCACCATGGCGAGATGTTTCTATGGACTTTGTTGTAGGATTGCCGCGGACAGCAAGGGGACTGGATTCGATTATGGTGATTGTGGATCGGTTCAGTAAGGTGGCGTGTTTCTTGCCATGCAAAACCACTTTTGATGCGTCAAAGGTTGCTGACTTATATTTTGCTTCAGTGGTTCGGCATTTTGGTATACCGGCATCCATAGTGTCAGACAGGGACAGCAAGTTTATGGGACACTTCTGGCGAGAGCTGTGGAAGAAGTTGGGCACAAAGTTGAAATTCAGCAGTCCTTATCATCCTCAGACGGATGGACAGACTGAAGTTGTCAACCGTAGCTTGGGTAATCTGTTGCGGGCAAATGTGCATGAATTCAGGAGCTGGGATTTGTGTTTGCCGAAGATTGAGTTTGAGTTCAACTCTTCAGTGAACCGTTCTACAGGGTTTGCTCCGTTTCAGATACTGTTTGGGTTCTTGCCAAGAGGTCCTTTGGATGTTCTGCCAGTTGAGTCGCCAGAGAAGGTGAGTCAGAAGGTCGAAGATAGAGTGTCTGACTTGCAGGAGATACATGCGACTGTTAGAGCCAAATTGGAGCAGACTTACGCCAAATACAAGGCGAAAGCTGATCAGCAGCGTCGGCAACAGTCCTTTGAAGTGGGCGATTTGGTATGGGTTTACTTACCGAGGGAGCGGTATCCACAGGGAGCTTTAACGAAGCTCAAGCCGAAGAAGATAGGTCCATGCCAGGTATTGGAGAAATTTGGTGACAATGCCTATCGGGTTGAGTTACCAGATGATGTCTTCATTTCGGATGTGTTCAACATTCGGCATCTGACCCCTTATGCAGGAGAGAATTCGAGCTTGAGGTCAAGCTTTTCAGAGGAAGGGGAGAGTGATGAGGACATCAGTTCGGACCAGAGTTCGGGTCAGTCGAACCAGTCCTTGGATGTTCCTGTACCAGCAACCCAGAGTCAGCAGGCCACGTCAGGGAAGACCACACCAGATAATCTACGAAGGTCCAAGAGGTTGCAGAACAAACGGGCTTGAAATTTTGTTTGTGTACGGACGGACACTTTGGGTCCCAAACTTTGGCTGGTCACATGGAAACGGACTGCTGATTCAAAGTCATTGCCTTTGGCATGAGCTGCTGTGGATTTTGGCCATCCGGGCTCGTCTGATAGGAGTTTTGGGCCTGTTTTCGTTTTTTAATGGCATAGTTGTAATTTTTCTAAACTTATGATGTTAGGGTTTTATCTCTTTTATTTAGGTTGGTTTTGGGCGGCCGTCAGAGGCAGAGAAGAAAGACGCTATTTTAGATTTTTTTTCTTGAATAGATGAATGTTTTTTTTTTCTGATTCAAAACAATTGAATTGAAAATTCAATTGCTCTTCCTTTAAATTTCGGATTGTGAGTGATCAAATTCGAAATTTTCCCTTTTCTTGTCAAGATTCGAACCAAACCTGGACGAATTCTTTTCTCGCAGATTAGATCGTTCTTGAGTTGCAGGCGTTTTGAATATCGCCCTGCATCACCTATCAAGGATGATTTTCAAAAATGCCAGATCAGCTGTAACAGATATATTTTTCTACCTAATCTTCAATGGATACATTTCTTTGCGTGAGAAAGCATCCAAGGTACTTTGTAACGGCTATTTTCTCATCTAATTCTGGATTAAGACTCTATATAAAGAGGGATTCGTCCGTTCGAAAAACAAGGGAGAAAAAAGAGAAAATAATGGAAAAATCGAGAGATATTTAAAAAGAGAAATCTCTGAGTCAAAGCCTATCAATCTAAGAGAGATTCAAGAGAAATATCAAGCCCTAAAAGTTCAAAATCGAAGGATTTTCAAAGGAGAAAAGAAGAAGAGCAAAAGCCCTATTTCTTTAACACTCTCTTCAACGAGCTGTGTTCAAGATTCAAAGTTCAATCCTTGCTCATCCATTCAAAAGAGAAGAGGAAAAGAAGAAAAGAAGAAAAGCTCAACCTCAAATCGCTTCAAACAGGCTTTTCTAATCTTGTTTTATTTACATTGCATATTTGCTCATTTAAGGAGCTGTTAATTGCTGTAAACTTTATTTTGAATCGTTGTTTGCTAATTTAATCAGAGGGATTGAATTAGTTGAGGTAGTTTCTCTTGGGGACAAGCTAGTTTAGCTTGGGTTAAGGTTTTGTGCGGGTGAATATGTGAAAACTGGCTGGGTTCGTTGTGACCCCATGAAAAACAATAAGTTAGAGTTGTGAGCTTGTAAAATAACTCAACTATAATCAAGGGATTATAGTGTGGACCTAAGAGTTGCTTGGGAGTGGACGTAGGTGTGGTTAACACCGAACCACTATAAATCTTTGTGTTTGTCATGCTTTTATCTCTCTCACTCTCTCTTCATCATATTGTGCTCAGCATTCATTAATTCATTCCACTTGTGTACATTCACTTCAAGCAATTGTTTTCAAAGTGTTAAATTTTTAAAGAACCCAATTCACCCCCCCTCTTGGGTTGCCATCTGGGCCAATAATTGGTATCAAAGCTTATGCTCATTTCTAGTTGATCTAACGATCAAGAGTTAAAGATCCAAATGGCAACATAAGCTGGATCATCTTTTGCTGAAGGTCAATCCACTAATAGGCCACCTTTGTTTAATGGCTCTAATTATTCATATTGGAAAGCAAGAATGAGGATTTTCATTCAAGCTTTAGATTATGAATTGTGGAGTATCATTACAAATGGACCTAGTACACCCACACACATTGTAGATGGTTCAATCGTTCCTAAGCTCAAAAGGGATTAGAATGAGAACGATAGAAAAATGGCTCAGCTCAATGCAAAAGCCATGAATGTTTTATATTGTTCTTTGGATGCAAATGAATTCAATAGAATATCAACTTGCATTTCAGCCAAAAAAATTTGGGATAGATTAGAAGTTACCCATGAGGGTACTAACTAAGTAAAAGAGTCCAAAATTAACATTCTAGTGCACAAATATGAAATGTTTAGCATGGAACAAACTGAATCAATAACATGCATGTACATTAGATTCACTGACATTGTTAATGGTTTAAAGAGTATTGTTAAGACTTATACTAATTCTGAATTGGTGCGCAAAATTCTTAGATCTCTTCTAAGATCATGGGAAGCAAAAGTAACTGCAATCCAAGAAGTCAAAGACCTGAATATTCTACCTTTGGAGGAGCTTCTTGGATCCTTGATGACCCATGAGCTGACAATGAAGCAGCATCAAGAGGAAGAGGTAAAAAAGAAAAGAACCATAGCACTTAAGGCTGCAGAAAATGATAAGAGCAGTAGTGAGGAAGAAGAAGATGATGATGAAACAGCTCTCCTTGCAAGGAAATTTAGAAAGTTTATGCAAAGAAGGAGACCCTTCCACAAAAGGAAATCTAGAATTAAAATGGAAGGAGAAAAGAAAAAAGAAAGGAATAAAGATAAAAAAAGAACTCTTGACATGTTATGAATGCAAAAAGCCAGGGTATTTTCGATCTGAATGTCCTCAACTAAAGAAGGGTTACAAGAAGAAGAAGGCCTATGTTGCAATTTGGAGTGATAATGAAGATTCTTCATCCGAAGAAGATCAAAAAGAAGTTGCAAACATATACTTCATAGCAAACGACGAAAATGACGTATGTACTAAAACCTCTAATGATGATTTTACATTTGATGAATTGTATGATGCATTTAATGAATTAGTTAGTGATTTTAAGGTTTTGAGAATGAAAAATAAATCTTTGAAAATTGAAAACCTAAATCTTCTCAAAGAGAAAAATGATCTAATTCTTGAGGTTAAAAATTTAAAATCTGAAAATAAAGTTTTACTAAAAGAAAAGGAATCAATTTCTAATGAAAACATTAACTTAACGAAAGAAATTGATAAATATAAGAATATTGTTGATAGATTTACATATAGCTCAAAAAATTAAATTTACTTTTAGGTAATCAACGAGTTGTATTTGATAAAGCAGGATTAGGATATAGACCTCATATGAAACAAAAATTTGTAAATAATTTTTTTATTAAAAAAATAGCTAAAAATGATATTTCAGGTTATCATTGCAACAAAAAGGGACATAAAGCTTATAAATGTAATTTTAAAAAAACTAATAAGAATTTAAGTCTTAACGGTAAGAAAATATGGGTTTTAAAAGGAACAATCTTTATTACTACTAACCATTAAGGACCCAAGAAAGCTTGGGTACCTAAACAAAAAATTGACGGCCAAAGGATCAAAAAGAAAGTGGTATCTTGATAGTGGCTGCTCAAGACACATGACAAGTGACAAGAAGCAATTCATCACCCTTGAAGATAAAAGAGGAGGAGTTGTTACTTTTGGAGATAATGACAAAGGCCAAATTATGAAATTTGGTAAAATTCAAATAACTCCATCCACTTTTATAGAAAATGTTTTATATGTTGTTGGTTTAAAGCATAATTTAATTAGCATTAGCCAATTATGTGATAAAGGTTTCAAAGTTTCATTTGAAGCTTCTATTTGCACTGTTTCTGATCTCATAGACAATAGTATTATATTTGTTGGTAATAGAAATGACAATGTGTACTTAATTGATTTAGACAATCTGTCTACTAGTAATCATTGCTTAATTGTTGATAATGCTAAAGTAAATGAGATTGGATGGCTATGGCATCGTAGATTAGGTCATGCAAGCACACACTTAATTTTAAAATTAATTAGAATGGATTTAGTTAAAGGACTTCCAAAGTTAGATTTTGAAAATAATAGAATTTGTTATGCATGTCAATTTGGAAAACAAACTAGAAATTCTTTCAAATCTAAAAATATTATTTTTTACTTCTAGGCCCTTGAACTACTACATATGGACCTTTTTGGACCTACTAGAACCACTAGTCTAGAAGGAAAGAAATATGGTTTTGCGATAGTAGATGATTACTCTAGATATACTTGGGTATTGTTTTTAACTCACAAAGATGAGACTTTCTCGATATTCCTGAAATTCTTCAAGAAAGTCACAAATGAGAAAAATACTACCATAGTGTCTCTTAGAAGTGATCATGGCACAGAATTTAAAAATCATCAATTTGAAAATTTTTGTATTGAAAATGGCATTCATCATAATTTTTCTGCACCTAGAACACCACAACAAAATGGAGTTGTAGAAAGGAAAAATAGAACATTAGAAGATATGGCCCATACCATGCTATGTGAAAGCCAACTCCCAAAGTATTTATGGGTGGAAGTTATAAACACAGCATGTTACATCCTTAATAGAGCTTTAATTAGGCTAATTCTTAAGAAAACTCCCTATGAATTTGGTTGTCGATGTTTTATTCATAACAATGGTAAGGACAATCTTGGAAAGTTTGACGCCAAGTCTGATGAAGGAATATTTTAGGTTATTCAACATCTAGTAAAGCATATAGAGTATTTAACAAGAAATATTTAATTGTAGAAGAATCAATTCATGTAGTATTTGATGAGTGTTTAGCATCAAGTTCTGAGAAGATTGATGATGAGGAAGATACAACTTTGCTTGAAAGAGATATTAAAAAATTGAATATAGATGTATCTTCAGACCATGAACAAGAAGCTAAAGATGATGACTCACCTAAGGATGATGTTATTGATACTACTCGTAATGATGTGGATTTACCTAGAGATTGGAGATATGCTTATGGTCATCCTAAGGATTTAATCATAGGTGATCCATCTCAAGGAGTAAGAACTAGATCATCAATGAGGAACATCAATAATCATCTTGCATTTGTGTCTTACATAGAACCCAAAACTATTGAAGAAGCTAAAAAAGATAATAATTGTGTTGACCCAATTATTGATTTTGATGATTAACAAAAGCCATGAGTATATTTCTTATGTTTCTAATAAATTTGATAAGTGTTTTAGGAATTAAGATTGGTTATTCATCAATATGTTACTTAGAAAGTCAGTTTCAAGTTAAATTTAAATGAAATTTATGTAAGTTCAGAACTTGGAGCCGACACCCTAAATCTTCGGAGCCGACTCCAGAGAGCATCAGAACAGTGTTGATTTTCGGCAAGCTTAGGAGCTGATACCTAAATTTCTGGAGCCGACACATGAAAAGTTAGAGTCGACACCTACAGAGTATGGAGCCAACTCCAGACCAGTTATAGAGAGTGATGTTTTAGGACACTGGTGGAGCCGACACATTTAGAAAGTTGGAGCCAACTCCAGATCTCACTGAGCCGACACTTCAAAATCTTGGAGCCGACACTTTAATGGACCGTTTATTACTATTGTTAGGATCCCGATTTGGAGCCGACACATAAAGACCTGGAGCCGACACCTTCACGTCAGAAACGGATTTTTCAAGTTTTCAATGGATATATTTTTCTTACCTAATCTCTAACTGATATATTTCTTTTGGTAAGGTACATCCAAGGACAACTCCAACGGCTATTTTTCACCTACTCATGGATTGAAATGCCTATAAAATAGGATTGAATCGTTTGAAAAAAAATGGAAAAATAGTGGAAACGAAAAGAAAAAAGGAGAAATCAAAAATCCTTCTTCAAGAAATTTTCTGAGCCAAAGCCTATCCACTATTGAGAGTTAGAAGAGGAATCCAAAAGAGCCAAAAGAGCTATTTCAAAGGATTTCTTTAGTTTTGAAAAAGAAGGAGAAGAGCCCTAAATCTTCAACCGTTTCTTCACCAAAATCTCTTCAAGTGCTCTAATTCCATTCAATTCAAAAGAGAAGGAGAAGAGAAGAAAAGAAGAAAAGCTTAAGCCCTACATTGCTTCAGAATTAGTTGAGGTTGTTAACCTCGGGGTAAGCTAAGTGTAGCTTACATTGGATTTCGTGCTGGTGAGCCAAGAAAAACCAGCTGGGTTCGTTGTGACCTCAGGAAAATAACAAGTTTGAGTTGTGAGCTTGCAAAATAACTCGACTGTAATCAAGTGGATTATAGTGTGGACCCAAGTGCTGCTTGGGGGTGGACGTAGGTGTTGGATACACCGAACCACTATAAATTCTTTGTGTTTACCGTGCTTTGTCTCTTTGTCTCTATCTCATTTATTTGTGCTTAGCATTTATCTATACATTGCACTCAAGCACTTTCATATCAAAGCACATAGTTTTAAAGTGTTAAAATTTAAAGAACACAATTCACCCCCCCTCTTGGGTTGCCATCTGGGCCAACAATTGGTATCAGAGCTTGTGTTCATTTCGGCTTGATTACACAATCAAGAGTCAAAGATCCAAATGGCAGCTCAAGTTGGATCATCCTTTCTAGAAGGTCAATCCACTAATAGGCCACCCTTGTTCAGTGGCACCAACTATTCATATTGGAAAGCAAGAATGAGGATATTCATTCAAGCTTTAGATTATGAATTGTGGAGTGTCATAATTAATGGACCTAGCACACCCACACATATAGTTGATGGTTCTATTGTTCCTAAGCCCGAAAAGGATTGGAATGATAATGATAGGAAAATGGCTCAGCTTAATGCTAAAGCCATGAATGCTTTGTATTGTTCCTTAGATGCAAACAAATTTAATCGTATTTCTACATATAATTCCACAAAAGAAATATGGGATAGGTTAGAGGTTACACATGAGGGTACAAATCAAGTTAAGGAATCTAAAATTAACATTCTTGTTCATATATATGAATTGTTTAGCATGAAACAAACTGAATCTATAACCTGCATGTATACCAGATTTACTGATATTGTAAATGGTTTAAAGAGTCTTGGCAAGACTTATGCTAACTCTGAGTTGGTTCGTAAAATTCTTAGGTCTCTTCCAAGGTCATGGGAAGCTAAGGTGACTACAATCCAAGAAGCTAAGGATCTCAATGCCCTACCTTTGGAGGAGCTACTTGGATCATTGATGACCCATGAATTAACAATGAAGCAGCATATAGAGGAAGACGTCAAGAAAAAGAGAACTATTGCTCTTAAGGCTGCAGAAATTGAGGAAAGCAGCAGTGAGGATGAAGAAGATGATGATGAGACAGCTCTCCTTACTAGAAAGTTTAAGAAATTTATGCAAAGAATGAGACCTTTCCACAAAAAGAAATTTGGAATTAAGATGGAAGGTGAAAGGGAAAAAGAGAAGGAGAAAGAAAAAGAAAAAGAACCCTTGACTTGATATGAGTGTAAGAAGCTGGGACATTTCCGATATGAATGTCCTCAATTAAAAAAGGGGTATAAGAAGAAGAAGAAGACATATGTTGCAACATGGAGTGATAGTGAAGAATTCTCTTCCGAGGAAGAACAAAAGAAAGTTGCAAACATTTGCTTCATGGCAAAAGAAGATGATGAGGTAAGTTCTGAAACTCAAGACTTTACATTTGAAGAATTATTTGATGCATTTAATGAATTAGTTGCTGATTTCAAAGTTTTGAAAAAGAAAGTAAATTTTTAAAAACTGAAAATGTAAACCTTCTTAAAGAGAAGAATGAACTAGCTCTTGAAATTAAAGATGTGAAATTTGAAAAAGAAGATTTTTTAAAGGAAAAGAAATCAATTTCAAATGAAAACATTAAGTTAAAGAAAGACATTTGTTGAGATTGTTGACCCTTGAATTGATTTTGATGATTACAAAACATTTAATTGACTCTTTAATTGCTTAGAATTATTGCATGAATATGTAAGTTACCTTATTTCTCCTCTTAGCTAGCTTTCCCCACTTGCTAGCTAATTTATTTCCCACTCACAATGAGCCTAGCCGAACCATGCATAAATTGAGTTGACTTGGGAGCTAGCTTATCCCTTCCATTAGTTAGCTGGATACCTTTGTAAGCTAGCTATTTATTGCTGATTTTTCCTCTTGGCCGAACACTCCTTGGAATCAGCTAGCTAGGCAGCTAGCTAGTTAGTCCATTGAGTTAGCTAGATATCCCAAAGAGCTAACTATTTTTCTTCTTGCAGGATTCTTGGCCGAATGGATTGA
The DNA here is from genome assembly GCA_900491605.1 of Calamus simplicifolius. Taxonomy (NCBI): domain Eukaryota; kingdom Viridiplantae; phylum Streptophyta; class Magnoliopsida; order Arecales; family Arecaceae; genus Calamus; species Calamus simplicifolius. The sequence goes on from UESW01002432.1 coordinate 206,920, forward strand.
AAATTCAGCTAGCTGATGAGCTAGCTTGCCTTGGACGTCTTGTATGAAAACTCCCTCCAGCTAGCTAACAAGCTAGCTAGTTCTCTTCTCTGTTACTTGGCCGATTGATTCATGAAACAAGTTAGCTTAGCAGCTAACTAGTTTTGTCTTTCTCCTTGCTACATTTCATGAAAAGCATCCTTGGAGTTAGCTATCTAGTTAGCTACTTTTGTCATGAATAGAGTTAACTTTACATCTAGCTAACTAACTAGTTGACTACTTTATTGCATGGTAGGATTTGCTTTTTATCTAGTTAGCTCACAAGCTAACTATCTTTTTATCATGGCTCACACCTTTATGGATAGCTAACTTATGAGTTAGCTGGATGACAAGATTTCCTTTTCATGAAACCATCTCCCGTAGCTTTTATTGAGATAGCTAGCTTACAAGCTAACCATCTTTTCATGATTCCCTTTGGGAGTTAGCTTATAAGCTAACTATCTTTATTGTTTTCATGGCTTGGGAGTTAGCTATTTTTGTCATGAATAGGTTTGCCTTTTATCTAGCTAACTTATAAGCTAACTATTTTTGAAATGCTTTCATCCTAGCCGCATGAAGTTTTTGAATTGAGTTAGCTATATAGCTAACTATCTTTTTACATGGCCTCATGCACCTTTTTATAGCTAACTAAAGAGCTAGCTATTTTTCAATTTGTCTCTGTTCATGAAGCCGTTGGATTTGCTTATATGGCTAGTTAGCTAAAGAGCTAACTAGTTTGTGCCTTAGTTAGCTCTATAGCTAACTACTTTTCCTTTATAGCATGAAACCATGGCTCTATAGCTAACTAGTTTTCTCCTGATTTCTTCTTGCCGTGGAGTCCTTGCTAGCTAGTTAGCTAGCTTTGGGAGTTAGCTAGCTTGGTTAGCTAGCTTAGCATTTGCTCTTCCCTCTTTTCCTCCATGGGCCGCATGACTTCTTGAAGGGAGTTGCTGAAAATTTATTTCAGCCAACTCTGTTTAAATGCTTACTCTCTCTCTCTCTCATTTAATGCTCTTTCTCTCTCTCATTTCTATTTTGATGAATGCTGACCGTTTCCTTTTGATTATGGACAGGAATCCCTCACTAGCAATGGGTTTAATGCTTTCATCATTTGGGAAAAATATTTCAAACGGTTTTATTTCTTCCCGTTTTTCTTTTCTTCTATTTACCAATGAATCTAACGGATAGTTTTTTGATTGGTTTAAATAGAGATGTTCAGAAGAAAACCTTGACGAATCTCTTACATTTTTGACACATCAAGAATACAAAAGAGAGAAAAGAAAGAAATCAAAAGAGAGTGTTTATTGCTTACAACTTTCGGATCTTGAGAAGCAAGTCTTTGTGCTGCGAAGTTTCATCCTTCAACACTTGCTCAAAAATCGTCCAAGTCTTTGAAGCAAGATTCAAATCTCAGCTGCGTCGACATTCTACATTTGCTGCTGGTTATTGCTTCTAAAAGTTGTAAAGTTCTTATTTGAATATCTGCTCATATTTGGAGCTATCTGTTATTCTTTGATAAATCTTGTATTAGGGTTAGAGATAACCCTAGTTTCTTGATTGGTTTCCTTGTACCATTAAAACAAGAGGACTAGCCGGGAAGGCTAGGGGATTGGCTTCCTTGTGCCAGTAAAACAAGAGGACTAGCCGGGAAGGCTAGGGGATTTGGCTGCCTTGTGCCGTGAAAACAAGAGGACTAGCCGGGGAAGGCTAGGGGTTGTAATCGTTGTGATACGATTAGTGAAATTCCCAAGGGTTTTTGGGGAGTGGATGTAGGAGCCGAGTTTGGCACCGAACCACTATAAACCCTGCTGTGTTTGTGTTTGATTGATCTGTGTATTTTCTATTTTGTGCACTCCACTACACCGCTGCAAATTAACTTTTGATTAAGCACATATCTGCGTTAGTCAATATCATCCATTGAATTAATTTTTAAAATACCCAATTCACCCCCCTCTTGGGCTACTACATCTGGGCAACAAGTGGTATCAGAGCAGCGTGCTCTTGATTCCTATAGCTTTGATAAGCTTGGAGCTAAAGATCAGTAGTAATCCAAATGGGATCTATGTTGACCGAAGGACAGTCAACTAATAGACCACCTTTGTTCAATGGAACAAATTACACTTATTGGAAAGCACGAATGAAAATATTCATTCAAGCACTTGATTATGATTTATGGGGAATCATAATTAATGGACCTCACACACCCACTGTTAAGATTGATAATATTGATATTGCAAAGCCTGAATCTGAATGGGATGAGCAAGATAAGAAATTAGCTCAATTAAATGCAAAAGCAATGAATGTTCTTTATTGTTCTCTTGATGCAAATGAGTTTAATCGTATATCTACATGCATGTCTGCTAAAGAGATTTGGGATAGACTTGAAGTTACCCATGAGGGTACTAACCAAGTCAAGGAATCCAAAATTAATATGCTTGTTCATAAGTATGAACTATTTAAAATGGATTCATCTGAAAATATCACTGATATGTTTACTAGATTTACCGACATTATTAATGGTTTAAAAAGTTTGGGTAAGTCTTATGCTAACAGTGATCTTGTGAGAAAAATTTTGAGATCTTTGCCTAGATCATGGGAAGCAAAAGTCACAGCTATACAAGAAGCTAAAGACCTCAACAATCTATCACTTGAAGAATTGGTCGGATCTTTGATGACTCATGAACTACAACAACGTCAACACATTGATGAAGACGATTCAAAGAAGAGAAGGACCATGGCATTGAAAGGTAATGTTCAAAATGAGGAAAGTGAAGATGAAACTAGTGAGAGTGAAAAAGATGATGATATGGCTCTCATCTCTAGAAAGTTCAAGAAATTTATGAGAAGAAAAAGATTTGGAAAAAGAAAAATATTCACCAAAGGAGATCATAGCAAAGAAAAGGAAAGAAGTGAACCTCCTATATGCTATGAGTGTAAGAAGCCTGGACATATCAAACCAGAATGTCCACTGTTGAAGAAAGGTTTTAAGAAAGTAAAGAAGAAGGCTATGTTGGCTACATGGAGTGACAGTGAAGCAACAAGTTCGGAAGAAGAAGAAAAGACTGAAGTTGCAAATGTATGCTTCATGGCTGATGAAAATGAGGTAAGTCCTAGCTTTCTAGATGACTTTACTTTTGATGAATTGCATGGTGCTTTTTATGAACTTGTAGATGATTTTGCTAAATTAAGTTCAAAGAATAAAGACTTGAGAAATGAAATTAAGGAACTTACTCTTGAAAAAGAAAGAATTTCAAATAACAATGATTCTTTACTAAAGGAAAACCAAGATTTGAAAGATGAAGTAAATAAATTAAAACCTATTATTGATAAATTTACTTTGAGTTCAGAAAAGTTAGAAATGATATTAAATAGTCAAAGGGCTGTTTACAATAGAGCTGGTCTTGGATACAATCCTATTGAAAGACAAAAATTTTTGAAAAATATTTATGTGCATGCTGATGATTCAACTAGAATTACTTGCTTTAAATGTGGTAAATTTGGACACAAAGCATATACTTGTCACACACACAAAGTTAAACAAATATGGGTTCCAAAAGGAACTATTTTAACTAACCCGAAAGGACCCAAGAAAGCTTGGGTACCTAAGAGCAAAACTTAAAATTGTGTATGCAGGTGTGTCTTGCAACCCGAGCAACTAAAAGACAATGGTACTTGGATAGCGGGTATTTGTTGGCCCAGATGGCAACCCAAGAGGGGGGGGGGGTGAATTGGGTTCTTAAAAATTTAAGACTTTTTAATCTTTAATTGATTAGTTAGCAAGATGTGCAAGTGAGATTAGTTAATAAGCAATGAACAAGCAGTTAATAAAGAGAGATAAAGATAGAGAAAATAATGCACGGCAAACACAAGATAATTTTATAGTGGTTCGGCGCAACCAGAACCTACGTCCACTCCCAAGATTCACTTTGGTCCACACTATAATCTCTCTAGATTACAGCCGAGTTGTTTTACAAGCTCACAACTCAAACTTGTTGTTTTACCGGGTGCACAACGAACCCAGCTGGTTTTAACTCGGGCTTACCAGCACAAAACCCTACACGTTGTTTTTCTTTGGGCTTACAACTAACCCAACACAAGCACTCCGGCTTGCAACGAGGTATACCAACCTCCACTAATTCAATCCACAGATTGAATCAGCAAACAAAGAATAAAGATAGAGTTTGAACAATAAGGTGCTCCCCTTGAGCAGATATACAAATTAAGTACAAAATGATATAAGGTTAGAAAAGCCTGATAATTTTGCCGATGGTAGATGCTTGGGCTTTCTCCCTTCTTCTCTTCAACTCCTCTTGAAGTGTTGAATCACGCCTCAGCTAGATTCTTGACCGTAGAAGTCTTTGGAGTTGAGATGAAGCTTTATCCTCTTTTGAAAATCCGCAGATTTGACCTTTGAAACGCACTTGGATTTTCTTCTGGCTTTTGTGGAATGATGAGAAGGAGTAGACGTATCTTTCACTTAGATTTCACTCCTTTTGAAACACTCTTCTTTGAGCAAAATAATTTTTCCAATATGCTCTGTTTTTCCCTCTTTTCAAATGATATTTTTTTCTCTCTTTTTGATTTTTTCTGGGTTCTTTTGATTTGAAAAGAACTCCTCTATTTATAGATTCTGCAAAAATATGTCCGTTAGAAACAGGAAAAATAGCCATTATTCAAAAATCTTACCGTTGGGGCTGATGTGTCATCGTTAAAAATTGCGCCCAGAATTCGTGGAGTCGGCTCGAGCTCTGAGGGAGTCGGCTCGAGGTCGATTACCAAAAATAGAAACATTTTAAGCATTGAAGAGTCGACTCGTGAAAACATAAGTGTCGGCTCCTGAAAGTCGGGAGTCGACTCGAGAAACATGGGGAGTCGACTCGAGAAGTGCTCAAAAATGAGACTTTCTGGTGTCTGAGTCGAGTCGGCTCGCACAGTCGTGAGTCGGCTCGCGAAGGTTTCAGGGGTCGACTCTTGAAAACTCAAGTGTCGACTCAAGACAACATTGAAACTCAGACAATTGGGGAGTCGACTCGGGAACCCTTGAGTCGGCTCGGGAGCGATACAAAAATCAGAAAAATGTTCTGATTGACTTTAAAGCTCGTCCCAAATATTAAAATAATTTTAAATGATATTTTAACTTGAAAACAATAAATATGTCATTAAGCATGAATTCAAGACATGTTTCAAGAAATCATAGATTAAAATATATTATGTAAGAATTTCTTTTCGAGATTCTAGAAATAGTGTTTGAAAACATCTCTATCAAATTGATTCAAAAATCAGTGAATTAACCATTTAGAGTCCATTGGTTTCTTTTTGAATAAGCTCAAGATTTTTGATAGATAAACTCATTGTTTTATTTAAAATACTCATGGCTTTTGGAAATCATCAAAATCAATAAAGTTGGGGCAATTATGTTTCAATAATTTCTCAACAATCTCCCCCTTTTTGATGATGACAAAAACATTGAGTATATGCATTATAACATTGAAAGATTTATGATATCAAAATCAGCTTTGTGTTCATGGAAAAGCTCCCCCTCAATGAGGTAGCTCCCCTAAGAACCTCAATTCAAAAAGGATTTTTAAATTTAAAAACTTAAGCCAAATAACCTTTTTCTTATTTAATTCTCTCCCCCTTGTTTAATTAGGGCAATTAAAAAGATGATGCAATATATGATTAATTTATATAAATCTCTCCCCTTTTTTGTAATCAACAAAAAGGTTGAAATGCATCAGAGCATCAACTTGGTTAATTCATTTGAATTCATTCAGCATTTAAGTTATCAATTGAGTATTGAGATATTCAAAATTATATCAGATTAAACATAAGCATTCAAAGATATTCAAGTGTACTCATAATTGAAATGAACATAACTTTTCTCATTACTATAAAAGTACATCAAATTACATCAAAATGTAATACAAGCTCATGGAATCAAATTTAAACCAACTTAGATTCATCAAAGTTCAAATACATTCATATTAAAGCAAAATTTCCTAGATGCAATCTAGGAAGGAAATCTAGAGATACAACTAAGATAAGTATCAAATTCATTTGACACGCTTGAAAATCAAACTTTTTAAGTGTCCAACCATCTCCATGATATCATCCTTTTGAGATTTGTTAAAGTCATTCATGGTTACTTGAATTTGATCAACTGCTGCATCAATATCTCTTCTTAACTGATTGGTTCTATCAAGATATACATTGGATCCATCAGCTATCCCTTGAAGTCTTTCAAAGATATTCTTAAGCTCAGCATTGAGTGAATCCACATGAGTACCAATAGAGAATGAAAATAAGTCAAGTCTTGAAATGATATTTTCCTTTAATTCTTTAATGTCTTCTCTTAATTGACCAATTTCATCTTTCCTTTGATTATCAAACTCAGCAAACATAGATCTAAGTTGACATAACTGCTCATCAGAAAAACTCACAGAAGTAGATGAAGCCTGAGGTGGAGGAGAATAATGCATGCTAGGTCCTGCCTCAGACGGTCCAGCAACAGAGGGTCCAACCTCGACCTCAGCTCCAATATCTTCAACTCTGTCCTCAGCAGCTCTAATATCATCTTGACCTTTTCTTATCCAATTACCATTAACTTTCTTGAAGCCCATGCGGTGAATAGTGGCCAGTGAATAGTAGTCAGTATGTCTCAAATTCTTCTTGGGCTCACTATCACTAAAAACAATTCCTTGGCTTCTGAATAACTGAGTCAAGATCATACCATAGGGAAGACAGGATTTCCTCTTACTTCCACAATCAGCTATATACCATAAAATCATGATGGGTAAGTTGATTGGCTTCCCTGAAACTACAGCATCCATGACAAATATATCCCTCTCAGATAAGTAGTCAAACCGGCCTGTCTTAGGGAATAGAATTCTGCTGCAAATGTTGTGTAGCAATCTTAAGTCCAGTGGCAGCTGACTGGCAAAAACTTCTTCAAATCCCTCAAAGTTTCTATTCAATAATCTGGTGAGGGCAGGAGACCTATCCTCTGGTTCAAAGGTGGAGGGTCCTGATAGGGGTAAGTCCAATAGCTTAGAAAGAATGACGGCAGAGACATTCAAACCAACTCCTCTACAGTACTGACCAATCCATTGTCTCCTCTAGTCAAATTTCTATAAAATTCTTTTACCAGAGCAGGGTATGTAGGACAGTCTAGGGAGCATATTTTCTCAAACCCCATTTCTCTCAACTGTGAACCTACAAGTAATCCCTCTCTCTCAAACAAATCGAAATCAAACTTCCTCCCAGTGGTAATGACCCTACTTGCAAAAAGGTCTACCTGTGGAGTAGAGACAGTAGGAGCAGGTGTATCATCCGAAGAGGAAGCAGACGAAGATTCCGGAGTCGGCTCGCGGACGGGTCGACGCACGGTCTTCTTCCTTTTCATCCCGGCACGGCTACTACTGGCACCACGGGTTTTGGGGGCCATTGATTCAAGGTGGAATGATTGTTCAAGGTTTTTGGAAGATTTTGGAAAGTTTGAAAGGTTTTGGAGGGTTTTGAGAATGATTTGGAATGATTATAATCGAACGATGGGTCGGCTCGTGCCCTAAATAAGCGATTTGGGACCACGTCGAGTCGACTCGCGCAAAGCGTAGAGTCGGCTCGGGTAAGTCACAGAGCACAGACGCGATCTCGAGTCGACTCGCTCAGAAGAGGGGTCGACTCCTGAGTTTCAGCAGAAACTCGAGTCGACTCCGAAACTCTCGAGTCGGCTCCCGGACAAATTCAGAGAAAAATTAGATTGAGATTCAGAGAATCCGAAATAAGTCCGAAATTTGATCTTTGAGTATGATTAAAAATCATGGACTTTGAGAGATCAAATTGATATGAGTTCTAGATAAAATTTCCTTAAGATTTTAAGAATTTGAAAGAATTCTAGATATATTTCCTTAGAGGTTTCAAAATTTATTCAAAAGGATTACAAATTCCTAGCTCTCCTCTAAGATAACAAAATCTTTCTTCATTTAACGGTTTAGTGAATATGTCAGCTAATTGTTCTTCTGTGTTTACATAATCTAACAAATTTCATCATTAGCTACATGTTCCCTTATAAAATGATATCTAATTTCTATGTGTTTAGTTCTTGAGTGTTGAATTGGATTTTTAGTTAAGTTAATTGCGCTAGTGTTATCACATCTTATGGGTGTTTTATCAAGTGTGATACCATAGTCTTCAAGTTGTCGCTTAATCCATAGGATTTGCGCACAGCAACTTCCAGCTGCTACATATTCAGCTTCAGTAGTTGATAATGCAACTGAATTTTGCTTTTTGCTAAACCATGTGATTAAGTTACTACCTAAGAATTGGCATGCACCACTTGTGCTCTTTCTATCCAATTTACATCCAGCATAATCAGAATCTGAATATGCAATTAGGTTTAATGTGGAATCTCTAGAATACCATAAACCTACATTTTTAGTTCCATTTAGATATCTTAAAATTCTTTTAACAGCTATTAAATGTGATTCTTTAGGTTCAGATTGAAATCTAGCACATAAACATACTGAAAACATGATATCTGGTCTACTTGCTGTTAAATAAAGAAGGGATCCGATTATACCTCGATAATACTTTTGGTCAACCTTTTTACCTTCTTCATCTTTGTCCAGCTTGCATGAAGGACTCATTGGAGTTCCGAGGGGTTTCATTGTTTCCATACCAAACTTTTTGAGTAGTTCTCTTGTGTATTTGGTTTGGTTGATAAAGATTCCCTCTTTGCTTTGTTTGATCTGGAGTCCAAGGAAGAAGTTGAGTTCTCCCATCATGCTCATCTCGAATTCTCCCTGCATCAACTTTGCAAATTCTTGACAAAGAGAATCGTTAGTAGCACCAAAAATAATGTCATCTACGTATATTTGTACTACAAGTAAATCTTTACTTTTCTTTTCAAAAACAAAGTTTTATCACATTTCCTCTTGTAAAATCATTTTCTATTAAGAATTTACTTAACCTATCATACCAAGCTCTAGGTGCTTGTTTCAAACCATATAAAGCTTTGTGCAATTTAAAAACGTGATTTGAAAACTCGTGATCTTCAAAACCTGGTGGTTGTTCTACATAAACTTCTTCATTAATAAATCCATTTAAAAATGCGCTTTTTACATCCATTTGAAATAAGTTAATGTTCATATGACATGCAAATGCAAGTAATAGCCTAATGGCTTCTAATCTAGCTACAGGTGCAAAGGTTTCATCAAAATCAATACCTTCTTCTTGATTATATCCTTTAGCAACCAATCTAGCTTTGTTTCTAATTACAATGCCATTTTCATCTAGTTTATTTCTATAATCCATTTTGATCCTATTACTGAATGATTTTTAGGTCTTTCAACTAAGTCCAAACATTATTTCTTGTAAATTGATTTAGTTCTTCTTGCATTGCTAACATCCAATTATTATCTTTTTCAGCTTCTTCTATAGTTTTAGGTTCAATTTGTGATACAAATGCAAGATGATTACTAATATTTCTCATGTATGATCTAGTCCTTATTCCTTGAGATGGATCGCCTATAATCAATTCCTTAGGATGACTATGAGCATATCTCCAGTCTCTTGGAAGATCTACATCATTATGATCAATATTGACATCATCGTCCTTATGTGAATCATCATCTTTAGCTTCTTGTTCATGATCAGAAGATACTTCAATATTAAGTTTTTCAAGATCTTTTTCAATTATGTTTGTATCTTCCTCATCATCAATCTTTTCAGATCCAGTTGCTAAAGATTCATCAAAAACTACATGAATGGATTCTTCAACTACTAAGGTTTTCTTGTTAAAGATTCTATATGCCTTACTAGTTGTTGAATAACCTAGAAAAATTCCTTCATCAGATTTAGCATCAAATTTTCCTAAGTTGTTTTTACCATTATTATGAATGAAACATTTACATCCAAATGCATGAAAGTATTTTATATTTGGTTTTCTTTCATTCCATAATTCATAAGGTGTTTTCTTTAATATTGGTCTTATTAAAGCTCTGTTTAAGATGTAACATGCTGTGTTAATTGCTTCCGCCCAAAAATACTTTGGTAAGTTGCTTTCACATAGCATGGTACGGGCCATGTCTTCTAGAGTTCTATTTTTTCTTTCAACTACACCGTTTTGTTGTGGAGTCCTAGGGGCTGAAAAATTATGATTAATTCCATTTTCAGTGCAGAAATTTTCAAATAAGTGATTTTCAAATTCTGTTCCATGATCACTTCTAGAGATACTATAGTAGTGTTTTTCTCATTTGTGACTTTCTTAAAAATTTCAGGAAATTGAGAAAGTCTCATCTTTGTGAGCTAAAAACATTACCCAAGTATATCTAGAATAATCATCTACAATCACTAGACCATATTTCTTTCCTCCTAGACTTGTGGTTCTAGTTGGTCCGAATAGGTCCATGTGAAGTAGCTCTAAAGTCCTAGAAGTTGAAACAATGTTTTTAGATTTAAAAGAACTTCTAGTTTGTTTTCCAAATTGACATGCATCACATATTTTATTATTTTCAAAATCTAATTTAGGTAATCCTTTAACTAAATCCATTTTAATTAGTTTTGAAATAAGGTGTGTGCTTGCATGACCTAATCTACGATGCCACAACCAACTAATTTCATTTATGTTAGCATTGTCAGCAATTAAGCAATGATCACTCAAAGATAATTTTTCTAGATCAACTAAGTAAACATTGCCATGTCTATAACCAGTAAATACAATGCTATCATCAATAGAATTAGTTACAGTGCATATAGAAGATTTAAATGAAACATTAAAATTTTTATCACATAATTGACTTATACTATTAGATTATGCTTTAAACCATTAACATAAAGTACATTATCAATAATTATGGATGGAGTTATGCGAATTTTACCAAGGCCCATAATTTGACCTTTACCGTTGTCGCCAAACGTCACAACTCCACCTTTCTTTTCCTCCAGGGTGATGAATTCATCTTTGTCACCCGTCATATGTCTTGAGCAGCCACTATCAAGGTACCACTTTTTCTTTGATCTTTTGGCTACAAGACATTCCTGCAATATAATCAAACTTTATGCTTAGGTACCCAAGCTTTCTTGGGTCCTTCATGGTTAGCAGCAATAAAAATTGTTCCTTTCGGAACCCATATTTTCTTAGCTTTAATATTTAACTTGTTGTTATTTAACGTTTTGCATTCAAATGATTTGACCTTTTTCATTACATTTAAAACAAGTTATATTTCTTTGGTTGCTTTTATAAAAATATTCTTTAGAGATTTCTGTTTCTTAATGTGTTATATCCTAAACCAGCTTTGTCAAAAACAGCTTTTTGACTATCTAGGATCATGTTAAGTTTAGTTGAACTTAAGGTGAATTTCTCAACTATGTCTTTATATTTTTTAACATCTTTTTAAGAGAGTCAATTTCTTTAGCTTGCTGTTCTTTATCTAAAGCTAAAGTTTCTATTTGATCTTTTAAATCTTTAGTTGAGTTTTAGTTTCAGATTTTAATAAATCTTTTTCTTGATTAAGATTATCTCTTTCTTTCCTAAGTTCTTCTTTTTCATTAGTTAAGTTCTTAACTTCTAAAGCTAATTCATTTTTACTTTTAGCTAAACTATTATCATTTTCAAAAACTTATACTTTTTCTTTAAGGATTTAAAATCAATCATAAGTTCATTGAAAGCCTCAAACATTTCATCAAAAGTAAAATCATCATTTGAGTTTTCAGAACTTACCTCATTGTCGTTGTCGTCGTCGTTGGCCATGAAACAAATATTGGCAACTTCCTTTTGCTCATCTTCTTCCGACGAGGAAGATTCATCAGACCATGTTGCCATGTATGCTTTCTTCTTTTTCTTAGGCCTTCTTTAGTAAAGGACAGTCATACTTGAAGTGCCCTGGCTTTTTGCACTCATAACATACTAAGGGCTCTTTTTCTTTTCTTTCTCCTTGTCCTTTTTCTTATCCTTTTCTCCTTCAAATCTTGCTCCAAATTTCTTTTTATGAAGGGCCTTTTTCTCATAAACCTTCTGAATTTCTTGGCCAAGAGAGCAGTTTCCTCATCATCTTCATCATTACTTTCACTGCTGCTCTCTTCCATTTCTGCAGTCTTGAGGGCAAAAGTTTTCCTTCTTTTTGTTTCCTCCTCAACATGCTGCTTCATTGTTAGCTCGTGGGTCATTAAGATCCTAGAAGCTCCTCCAAAGGTAGTGCATTGAGGTCCTTTGCTTCTTGGATAGCAGTGACTTTCGCTTCCCACGATCTTGGTAGTGACCTAAGAATTTTACGCACAAGATCAGCATTAGTATAAACTCTACCAAGACTTTTCAAACCATTCACAATATCAGTAAATCTAGTGAACATGCATGTGATGGTTTCAGTTTGTTCCATTGTAAACAATTCATATTTGTGAACCAAAATATTTATCTTTGATTCTTTTACTTGGTTTGTTCCTTCATGAGTAATTTCCAACCTATCCCAAATTTCTTTTGCGGAATTACAAGTTGAGATTCGGTTGAATTCATTTGAATCCAAGGAACAATATAAATATTAATGGCCTTAGCATTTAGTTGTGCCATTCTCCTATCATTATCATTCCAATCCCTTTCGGGTTTAGGAACAATAGTGCCATCAATAAGGTGTGTGGGTGTACTAGGTCCATTAATTATAACACCCCAAAGCTCATAATCAGAAGCTTGAATGAATATCCTCATTCTAGCTTTCCAATAAGAATAGTTTGAGCCATTAAAAAGTGGAGGTCTATTCGTAGAATGACCTTCAGCAAAACTTGACCCAATTTGTGTTGCCATATGGATCTTTAGCCCTTGATCGTGAGATCAAATTCTAAATGAGCACTTGCTCTGATACCAATTGTTGGCCCAGATGGCAACCCAAGAGGGGGGGTGAATTGGGTTCTTAAAAATTTAAGACTTTTAACTTTAATTGATTAGTTAGCAAGATGTGCAAGTGAGATTAGTTAATAAGCAATGAACAAGCAGTTAATAAAGAGAGATAAAGATAGAGAAAATAATGCACGACAAACACAAGACAATTTTATAGTGGTTCGGCGCAACCAACACCTACGTCCACTCCCAAGATTCACTTGGGTCCACACTATAATCTCTCTAGATTACAGCCGAGTTGTTTTACAAGCTCACAACTCAAACTTGTTGTTTTACCGGGTGCACAACGAACCCAGCTGGTTTTAACTCGGGCTTACCAGCACAAAACCCTACACGTTGTTTTTCTTTGGGCTTACAACTAACCCAACACAAGCACTCCGGCTTGCAACGAGGTATACCAACCTCCACTAATTCAATCCACAGATTGAATCAGCAAACAAAAATAAAGATAGAGTTTGAACAATAAGGTGCTCCCCTTGAGCAGATATACAAATTAAGTACAAAATGATATAAGGTTAGAAAAGCCTGATAATTTTGCCGATGGTAGATGCTTGGGCTTTCTCCCTTCTCTCTTCAACTCCTCTTGAAGTGTTGAATCACGCCTCAGCTAGATTCTTGACCGTAGAAGTCTTTGGAGTTGAGATGAAGCTTTATCCTCTTTTGAAAATCCGCAGATTTGACCTTTGAAACGCACTTGGATTTTCTTCTGGCTTTTGTGGAATGATGAGAAGGAGTAGACGTATCTTTCACTTGGATTTCACTCCTTTTGAAATACTCTTCTTTGAGCAAAATAATTTTTCCAATATGCTCTGTTTTTCCCTCTTTTCAAATGATATTCTTTTCTCTCTTTTTGATTTTTTCTGGGTTCTTTTGATTTGAAAAGAACTCCTCTATTTATAGATTCTGCAAAAATATCCGTTAGAAACAGGGAAAAATAGCCGTTATTCAAAAATCTTACCGTTGGGGCTGATGTGTCATCGTTAAAAATCGCGCCCAGAATTCGTGGAGTCGGCTCGAGCTCTGAGGGAGTCGGCTCAAGGTCGATTACCAAAAATAGAAACATTTTAAGCATTGAAGAGTCGACTTGTGAAAACATAAGTGTCGGCTCCTGAAAGTCGGGAGTCGACTCGAGAAACATGGGGAGTCAACTCGAGAAGTCTCAAAAATGAGACTTTCTGGTGTCTGAGTCGAGTCGGCTCGCACAGTCGTGAGTCGGCTCGCGAAGGTTTCAGGGGTCGACTCTTGAAAACTCAAGTGTCGACTCAAGACAACATTGAAACTCAGACAATTGGGGAGTCGACTCGGGAACCCTTGAGTCGGCTCGGGAGCGATACAAAAATCAGAAAAATATTCTGATTGACTTTAAAGCTCGTCCCAAATATATTAAAATAATTTTAAATGATATTTTGACTTGAAAACAATAAATATGTCATTAAGCATGAATTCAAGACATGTTTCAAGAAATCATAGATTAAAATATATTATGTAAGAATTTCTTTTCGAGATTCTAGAAATAGTGTTTGAAAACATCTCTATCAAATTGATTCAAAAATTAGTGAATTAACCATTTAGAGTCCATTGGTTTCTTTTTGAATAAGCTCAAGATTTTTGATAGATAAACTCATTGTTTTATTTAAAATACTCATGGCTTTTGGAAATCATCAAAATCAATAAAGTTGGAGCAATTATGTTTCAATAATTTCTCAACAGTATTCAAGACACATGACGGGTGATGAGTCTCAATTCATCACTTTAGAGGCAAAAGATGGAGGTGTTGTTACTTTTGATGATAATGGCCAAGAAAAAATTATGGCATTGGAAAAATAGGTATCACACCTCATACTTTTATTGACAATGTCTTACTTGTGAAAGGTTTAAAGCATAATTTACTAAGTATCAGTCAATTATGTGATAAAGGATTTAAAGTTACATTTGAATCATCTTTATGCATTGTTAAAAATCCTACAAATGATAATATGAAATTTATTGGTCATAGGCATGGTAATGTATACATTGTTGATTTAAATGATTTGAATGATCGAAATGTTGATTGCCTAGTTGCTATGAATAAAAACTGATAATAGTTGGTTATGGCATCGTAGGCTAGCTCATGCAAGCATGGATTTATTATCTAAACTAATCAAAAAGGATTTAGTAAATGGTTTGCCAAAACTCTCTTTTGAAAAGATAAAATCTGTGATGCTTGTCAATTTGGAAAACAAACTCGAG
>UESW01002433.1:0-25000 GCA_900491605.1 Calamus simplicifolius
AAGACCATATCACTAGAACGCCTAACCAAATCAAAATGCTCGAAACATTGCTAACAGTTATGAATTGGCACCGACATAAGAAAGGAGAGGCATACACAAAACAACTCTTATATTGTTAAAAGATAAAGATACAAAAAGAAGCCTTTCTTTATTACTAATAAGAGATTACAACCTCTTGAGAGGCATTACAAGTGCACTATAGCATAGAAAATAAAATAAAATAAAAAGCTCAGGTGAGCAGCTCCGATTGATGACATCGCTTCCGCTTTCGATCCAAGAAATCAGAGAAACCAGGCGGCTCTGTTGAGTTGCTGGTTAATGCCAAAGAACAAAGGAAGCGCCCCGATGCTGCTCATTTTCCGTCTTCTTGGAAGCCATCCCGTGGGCCCCTCCATCAGACGAACTAAGAGATCCAAACTAGACTAAAAGCCCATGGATGCCAATGCTAAGGCTGTTCTCGATTAGTGCATTGAGTTGCTAGTCAGTGCCCAAGAACATAGACAGCAACCCAGCGCTGCTTACCTTCCTCCTCATTAAGAGCCAGATGATGGACCCCCAGACGGATGAACTAAGGGATCCAACATGGCATTCAGCCAAGATGAACTGAGGATGAAGGGAAGTTCATGGAAGCCAAGGGCCCATAGATGTTTGTATTTCCAGTGGCTTGAAGGGCTCCATGGCAAGTGAAAGGAGCCATACAGAGAGCACATGCATGCGCTCCCCGTATGACCCCTGTATCCATCCCCGTGCGCTCTTCGTATGACCTCCGAGACTCCTCCTCTGAGGACTACTTTCTCTTTAGCAACTTCTCCATCGCCTCAACTATCGGAGTCAAGCCAACTTTCAAAAAGGAAACTTGACCTCACCACCCTTGACCTCGATAAGATAGGAGCCATGAAAATCTCCCTAATCTACATAGCTAGAAGGCTTTGGAGGAGTGCTCAAATACCTTCCACTCCACCCCCCACCCCCCCCCCCCCCTTTTATAGGCAACGAGCCATGAATAGCCATTAATTGAGGGGAGACTCCGGAATTCAAAACACCACAATCGCATTGCACTCAGAGCCACGTGGCACACCATGAAAAAAGAGGGCGCATCCCAAGATGCGTTGAGCATGCCTTTCAAGTCATGACGAAGGACAAAAGATTTCTTTTCGATCCTGAATGAAGAGCTTTAAATGCCAAGAACCGCCTGCAAATCTTTGGGATACGAATAGGCTTGGAAATCCCCCACCGAAAGCAACGCCGTCCAATAGCAACTGAATGCTTAGCGCATACGCGAAGTGAATGCGTATTGGAAAAGATCAAGTATTAATAGCAAAATAAATGCCCGAAGAGAAAACAAGACTATCCTCAATAAGCCGCGGGTTGTTTCGTCTACTTCGGCAAAGAGCAAACCAAATTTTTGCTTCGGTTAAACCGAGTTATCCACCTTGCTTCGGTCACAATCAAAGTGTTTCCTCTATTTCGGCCATTCCAAGCCATCCATTTTACTTCGGTCGGAGTTGAAATAATATTCTGGCAAAGCCGAATAGCCCCATACTTCAGCAAATCTAATCAAATCAGTCTTGGTCAAGCCGGGCAATTCGTTCGAAACTGCTAAAAGTTATCCCTTCTTAAAATATGGTTTATCCGCAATGAGCTATAAATACAAGGAGGCAATAAATGAGCAAAAAGATCATCTAAAAAGTGATGCCCAAAACAGCGGAACACATGAAGGAAAATAAAAAATTCGTTCATTAAGTAAATTTCGGCCAAGTTACAAGTAGAAGAAATAGAAATACAAGAATAACCCTCAGGAATCAGGGTTTGGGTTCAGCTTCGGTGGCTCCCTCAGCGACATTCAAAAGAGATTGGCTTGGTTCACCCACTTCAAACGTAGCCGAGTGAGAAGCCTCGGGTCCTTCTACATCAAGCTGAGGACATCCTTCTAGAACCACAGCTCCATCGGCATCTAGAATGGATTTGAGGTCGACATCTAAAATTTCCTCGTAATCAGCCTCAACAGACACTTCGGTCCCTGGGGTCCGGGTGTCATAATACGCAGCCTCCAGGAAGGACAGGTCTAACTTTGGGTATGCCCAAGAGATCTTTGCTCGTGTCTTCTCTTCACCATATTGAAATGCCTCGGCACAGGCCGCCTTATGCTCATCAAGAAACTGAGTAGAATTTTTGTATTCCTCCATGGCCAAAGCAGCCCGTTTATTAGCCTTGGCTACCTGACCTTCTAGTTCGGAATTCATCAGGCGGCTCGAGGCCAACTCCTCTCTTAAAACTTTCAGCTGGTTCTGGACCTCAAGCCCAATTCTACCCATATGCAGACACAAAATCGATTAAAGCAATAATCGAAAGTAAAGACACAAAAAGAGATAAGGAGACGTTATACCTCCTCTTCCCGCCGAGCCATCTTCACACTCAGCTCATGGACTTTATTGAGAGCTTTCAATTTATCGTCTTTACTCTGCTGGAACCTGTCTTTGAGGTCAATAATTCTTGATTGCCTCTTTTCGGTCTCTCGCTGAGACTACGCAAGGTCGTGATAAGCTTAGCAATGTGAACTTGCTGCCATTTAGTTCGGCTTTCTCTCTCGGCAAGCTTCCTGCTCAAACTAGCGAGCTGATCTTGCTGCCGCCGATATCTACGCTCCTCCTCGTCAAGCCTCTTATTCAAACTGCTTTTCTTCTCGATGAAACTCTGCTTCAATTCACCCCACCTTTCGTTAAAATACTTCTGCATAGCCCTCATCTCTTCAGCATGTTTAGATTTAACTTATGATAGCTCCAAACAAGCCTTGTCGGATTGTTCATAAATCCATGGAGCTCCTTAACTTTAATCTCAAGCTAAGATGCTCTTTCGGCGGCAGCTTGATAAGACCTCCCCATCTTCTCAAGGTTCCTCTGAACAAATGCCAAAGCCCAAGAAAATTTATTGGATGATTTTGCCCTCTTTCGAAGACCGGCGGCCTCCCTTCGGGCTTGAGCACAGCCTCCCATGGCCAGGTTTAAGCACCAACTTAGTGCTCTCACAATTAAAGCATTCTACAGGCAAAGTATAAGTGAGCAAACATGACCGAACCAGCTAGCCAAAAACCTATTACCTTGATGTAATAACTTGCCTGGAAGAAATAATTCGTGGTGATCTTCACAAGGGCGGGACTATCAATCTCGGGAAGGAGATAAACATCCTTCGGCACACCAAGCTGCTCGAATGCCACGTCGATAAGATCTTCTGCTGCAGGCTCGCTCGCCATGGAACCTTCTTCCGTATACAATATAGACCACATCAAAGCGGCGAATATGTCTTCTACATTAGGGTCAGGTGAGAGAAAATTTACAGCTGAATGGCTAACCGAAAGAGCTTCAGACCGAGGGGCTTTCATCTGCCCAACTTCCTCTATCAAGGCTTTAACTTGGGAAGCCTCGGATACTTCGGCTCACCTGACCTCCCCCTCTGATGCTTCGATTAGAGAAACCTCAGTCCGTGCATCCCCTTTACTCAATGGCTCTTCTTGATCTGCAAGCATTTGCTCATCTCCAATGAGCTCCATTGGAGCCTCAGCCCCCTCCGCGACTTCCCCAATACCTCGGGAGAAAATTTTCCAGTGGAAAATCCTTCGTGAACTCTAATTGTCAATTCGATTTCTCCCTCAACATCCTTCGATTCTCCCTCAAGCAACTCCTTTTGAGTCTCGGCAGTGACAACTACTTTCTTCACCCCCTCGATCAAAGCTGGGGCCTCTCCCTCGCCCGTGTGAGGCATCCTAGGGCTGCCAACCTCCATCGGACAAGGCTGGTTACCCTCAAGCGAAGACATTACCGAGCAAACCGGTGATGTCTCCTCTGGGTCATCTGGTACAACCACTATTTGGAGAGGAGAAACCTCAATGGCCTCCCCCAAGCTTTCTCCAACTACTCGTTCCTTCTTCACTATCGCACCCTCCTTCGACAGGAAAGGCTCGTCCATCGTGGTCGATACACTCACTTCCCCCTTCTTCGGTGTAGAGTGTTGACTGACCCTAGCTTGCTTTGGCCCCTTTGAGTGTTCCCTAGAAAGATAGGGTTTCTTCTCGGATTTGTGCTTTTCGCCAGAGCTAGTCTTCCTCTGGCGTTTGCCCAATTCCTTCCTTATTTGACCCATGAACGCCGACCTTTCAGCTATAAGCACAATAAACAATCATTCATATCATGATAAAGTTACCTGAATACATCAGACATAGAAAGAGGGAAGAAAGCTTACCTTGAGGATCAAAAGAACTAAGCCCGGCAGCGAAAAGGGCATCCTCCGACAAAAGGACACTGGCCGAGAACACTCAACCACTGTGGAGAGTCACCAAATCCTTCTTTTCCTGCTCAGACAGCTCTGGGCGCGCCTTCGGATCCTTCACGTAACTCGCCCATACCCAGGAAAAATCAGAGTCAATATTTTTCTCGACAATAAAAAATTGAGACTTTCACTCCTTTATCAATGATGGATTTCCAATATCATCTTGAATGATTTCTGGGGACTAATATATGGCCACTCGGGGTTCCTTCTAGAAACTAAGTTGTAGCAGACTCAGAATATAGGAAGAGTTGACGTTACCCTAACACGACTGCACATCGAAATAAACCCGATGAGGTTGCGCTAGCTATTCGGAGCCACTATCGTCGAGCAAATGTTGTAGAACCTTATGACTTCTTTCACCAACGGGTGAAGGAGAAATCGGAGACCCGCTCTCAAGCTTTCTTCATAGAAGAACACCCCATGCCTCGGCTACATTGAGACCCTCTGCTCGACCTTCGAGGACCATAGAGCAATGTCCTGAGCGATCTTGTATCGATGACGTATCCTATCGAGATCTTCAAGGGTTATCTCAGAGGCCACGTCGTTTGGACTCTTCATGTTGTCGAGTTGAAGAACAAACCACAAATGAACTCACAAGAGTTTTGAGGAACAAAATCTCCAAGGAAGAAATAAGAAGGCGCTGTAGAAAGAACACTGCTCTAACCCTTTCCCCTCCTTAAAAGGCATTTTAGGAAGAAAGTACAACATCTCCAGAAGAAACCCCGAATGTTGAAATTGCTGCTACGGGCGCCATAAAAATAGGGGTTCACCATGTGGGGCTTCCTCAATCGCCGCCCACAGAAATGAGAGGTTTTTCCTTCTCGTGCGATGATAAGAAATGATGGAGCAGCGGCCCGGCACTTATGAGGCTATCATTGCGCATCTCTTTAAATCCCCCTAGATGAAATTATTCTAGACTCTACTCCCTACCTTCGAATTTACACTTCAGACTAGAAAGTGGGGGGCATGTGATGAGGAATAAAATTATCATTGCACTAATGCTTGTGCACACAATAAAAAGGTTACGACCAATCTCGATATCCAATTAGCTAGCTGTCACGTTTGGGAAATAGTAGAGCCGAATCGTCTTCGGCAGAGTCAAACAGCCTTCGGCAAACCGAGCTATCATCATGCCTTGATGGAACCGAGCTATCCTCATGCCTCGGCAAACCGAGCTATTCCCATGCCTTAGCAAACCGAGTTATTTCAATCCCTCGGATAGACCGAGCTATTCTCATGCCTCGACTAGACCGAGGCGTTTGAGCACCTCTGCAGAGCCAAGTGTGGGAGAGTTCAAATTCACGATAGTTAAACAAAATCTTGAGCAAGAAATTATGCTAATAATACCGAAAGTGGCTTAAGGCCTATAGAAGTGGCCTAGGGTCTATAGAATCACTGAATCTCAAAGCATCAACCAACTCTCCTAGCCGTCGATTGTCTAACTAACTAGATACTGATCCCACCGGCCCTGTAACAAACTTGATTCGAATCCGATTTGAATCGAAACGATTTTTGGACCCCCTATGACGTACTTAAAGAATCAGATGATCGCCTATAAATATCCTGATCCTGAAGTCTCTCAGGTATGCTCTCATTGACACTCAGGTTGAAACTCCATTGAAACTCGAGCAGAGCTCTGAGTTCTCGAGAGGCCATTCATCTTGAGAAACTTTCTACGAGAGCCTTCTCCTCATATCTGCTTGCTGTAAATTTTTACTGACTTGGGCATCGAAGGGTCTTCCGCAGAGGGCCACCCCAGATACCCTCTGTGTGAGGACTATCTTGCAGGTTCCACCCAGGCGAGAGATCAGCATCCAGATTTGGAGTGAGCTGCACCTGAGTCAGAGAATATATTTCTGCAGCAACAGAAGGGAAGATAGAGTTGTATATGGAAAGGATAGCTAGGGATCACATGACGAGCACTATCTGTAGAATTGTGCAGCATTGATGGAAAATGACCAGTGTTGACCCATTTATTGATTTTGATGATTAATAAAGGAATTGAGTATATTTACTTGATTACTAACAAATTTGATAAGTGTTTTAGGACTTAAAAATATTTGATCAATATAAAGGTATTAAGAAACGTGTTTTGAATCAATTGCAAATAATAAGTTTCAAAGTTTCAGAGACTGGAGTCGACACCTAAGAATGCTGGAGCCGACCCCATGGCCAGTCAAATACTCTTCTGATTTTTATACGGTCTGGAGCCGACACCTAGAGTTTCAGAACCGACACCCAGAGTTTCGGAGTCGACACTTACAGTGTCTGGAGCCGACTCCAATGCGGGGATAGAACGCTTATTTTTTTAGCATCTTGAAGCCGACACACATAGTCTTTTGGAGCCGACACCTGACGATGGCGAGCCGACACCTAACTTTTTTTGAGCCGACTCCTCGATGAACTCAGAACTTTTATTTTTGGATAAACGACTTGGAGCCGACACCTGAAAAGTTGGAGCTGACTCCAACCTGTCTGGAACAAAATTTTAAAATGCTAGATCAGCTCTAACGGTAATATTTCCTTTTTACCTAACTTCTAACGATATATTTTGTTTCTAGGTACACTCCAACGGCTAGTTTCTTCCCAAAAATGGATTAAAAAAATCTATAAAAGGGAGAACGCCCGTTTGAAAAACAACAACGAAAACGAAAAGAAAAGAAAAAACGGAAAATAGAGAGAATATTCAAATCAAAAATCTGAGAAGTCTTGAGCCTGAAATCCATGAGAAAAGTATTCAAACTCAAATCCTTCTACTCCAAAAAGCTCAAAGAGGAATCCAAGGCATTCAAACTTGAAAAATCGAAGGATTCTCAAAAAGGAAGAAGAAGCTCTGTTCTTGAAGATTTTCCAACTTCTCATCTGCTACATCTGCAACGAATCAAAGCTGAGGCCTGATTTAACATCTCCAAAGAGAAGAGGAAAAGAAGAAAGAAGAAAAGCTCAATTTCAATCTACTTCAAATAGGCTTTTCCAACCCTATTCATTTATTTTTGAATATTTGCTCATTTGAGGAGCTTTGTATTATTGAAAAATATAATTCTTTCTTGTTTGTGCTAGTTCTATCAAAGGGATTGAACTAGTGGAGGTTGTATACCTCGGGTCAAGCTAGATTAGCTTGAGTTTAGGGTTTTGTGCTGGTGAGCCCGAAAAACCAACTGGGTTCGTTGTTATCCCTGGGAAACAACAAGTTGTGAGTTGTGATCTTGAAAAATAACTCGACTGTAATCAAGAGGATTATAGTGTAGACCCAAGTGAATCTTGGGAGTGGACGTAGGTGTTGGATACACTGAACCACTATAAAATCTTTGTGTTTGTCGTGCTTCGATTATCTCTATCTCTATCTCCTTGTTTGTGCTTCATATTCACATTGCATCTAATTTCATCTATCTCAAAGCCAATATTTTTTGAAAGGGTTAAATTTTTTTAAAGTACCCAATTCACCCCCCCTCTTGGGTTGCCATCTGGGCCAACAACCAGGTCAGTCGATCGAAGGGTCATGATTAATCAAAGCACCTAGGGTTAGGTTAGGCTGTTTGTTCCCCTTTTTTTTTTTTGCTCTTTTTTTTCCTACCAATTTTTCTCACTATTTTATTTTTCAGTCTTTTTTCCACAGTTTTTTTTGTCATTCTTTTGTTTAATCCTTTTTCTCCTGTCTCTCTCTCTCTTTTAAGAGAGGAATGAAATCAAAATTATGCGATGAAAGAATTATTTTTAACTAGGGCTTTACACTTGAAAAAGAAATAAAGAAAAGAAAATTGATAACTACTAGGTTCTTAGTTCTATACACTCTCTTACAAGTGGTTACAAACTTGATTATATCAAAAAATATAAATAAAAAATTTAAGGTAAGCATAATAACTTTGAGAGAATCAAACCTTCAGAGTAATCACTTCAACCAAATTATATCTTAAAAAAAGATTAATATTATTATTTCATAACCAAAAAGTTATACATCATTTACATATTATTTATAGGATTGTAACCATATCACTCAAGAAAAATCTAATATAATTAAGAAAAAAAATCACCTTCAAAATTGAAGGGGTCTCAAAATTTGAAAATTCTAGTATTCTCACTATTTTCTTTTTCAGTCTTTTTATCACACTTTTTTATTGCCACTCATCTTTTTTTAAATCATTTTTCCTCTCTCTCTTTTAAGAGATGGATAAAATCAAAATTATATGATGATTTTTTTTAAACTAAGGTTTCCCACTTGAAGAGGAAACAAATAAAAAAATAAAGAAAAGATAAATGCTAAGTTTTTAGTTCTATACTCTAATACTAATTATTACAAACTTGATCATCGCAAAAATAATAAATTAAAAATTAAGATAAAGATAATAACTTTGAGATGATCAAGCCTTCAGAGTAATCACTTTGAGCGAATTATTTTCAAAGAAAAAAACTAATATTATTATTTTATGGCTAAAAAATTATACATCATTTACATATCTTTAGGGTTATAATCACTTAATAAATATATAATATAATTAGAAAAAAATTATCCTCTAAATTGAAGGAGCTCAAAATTAGAAAATTCTAGTTACTCAGCTCAACAATATTGCAATGTATTTTTTAATATATATATATATATATATCCTCTAAATTGAAGGAGCTCAAAATTAGAAAATTCTAGTATACTCAGCTCAACAATATTGCAATGTATTTTTTAATATATATATATATGTGTGTGTGTGTGTGTGGGTGTTTGTGTGTGCGCGCTATTTTCTTGTAGGATAATGCTAGAATGCTATGGTTAGAAGACATATATAATAAAAAAATATCATATTACATCTATCCAACAGAATATGAATAAGTAGTTTTTGCTTTTAACTAATGAAAAGTACACATATAAAAACCTGTAAATAAAATAATATTATGGATCGTTTTCAAAACAGGGCATTGCTTACCGCCACATGATCTTTATAAAAAAACAAGACATCGTGATAATTTCTTAAAATATCAAAACTTTTTTCAAAATATAATAGTAAAATGACGTAAACAAAACAATAGACAATAGTAATGATTTTTGAATAATTATTTAATTTTCATCAACAGAGTCAAACACATGATTATCCACCTCAGTCAACGATATTTTCGGCTACGCATCGTGATCACCTCCTACTTGTTATCCACAACGGATGGTTCACTGGCTGGCTTGGTTAATGCTTGGATAAATGTTTGTCGTAGTGTTGACGCACAACTGAAAGTGACACTGATTTTACTGGTCCGGTACCTTTTCAATGATCCTTGATCCTTCGTTAAAATTCTTTGGCAACCGCGTTGGACATCCTCAGCCCGGCAACGAATCTACTAGACAAACAAAATTAGGGGAAAACTCGAGATCTAGATTGGCACGATGATAGTGTTTGGTTCATAAAAAGTTATTTCTGGATAAGTATACATAATAACATTTATTCAGAAAAAACTCAAGGAATAATCATCTTTTTTTTTTTTAAATAACAACTTTGGGATCCCATGGTTAAACATGAATTATTCCCTCTAGTTAAACTTTTTCAGAATTATTCCTTGTAGTTATAGCTTTTGGGAATAAAAAAAATATCGAAGAGATATCCATTCTTATCTTCTATTTCAAACACAGCCTAAGCTTTTCGGTTAATAAAACAATAGTAGTCCCAGGTCAATGAAACTTAAAGCAGTCATCTTAAAACCATAAACATTACTACAAGATCTCTTGGATATTTAACCAAGCAACCAATAGCTATTTGAGATATCTTCTTTATACGTGAGGTAGATTTATCTATTCTAATTCTCAGGTAGTGCCACAATTATGAGCTGACATTGACAATATTTAATAATTAATTTCTAATTTTTTTTTGCACAACAAAAAATCTACTTGATGAAGTCATATGTTCGCAAAATTTTGGGAGGAAAAAAATATGCATACGGGTTACTATCATCGCATATTTTAACATTCATCAAGAATTTCCCTGAATATAATTTTATAGAAAAGATTCTGGAAATCTAGAACCGTATGGGCATACAGGTGAGGTTACTAAAACTTCAAAGATCATAGCATGTTTGCCCGTGATGGTTACAAGTCCCAAAGGACCCAAGATTTTAACTGGCCTCGTGTGAATGATCTGAAAGGCTAAGGCGCATCTGAGCACAATTAATCGCTCTTTTTAACCTTTTTATATGCATCTGTCATAGAATTTTGCAGCTTGCTCAAGCTCTTCAAGCTCAGCATATGAGTCTGTTATTGCTCCATAAGCCTCTGTGCTAGAATTCACCTACTCACTTGGTTGTCTCCAAAATTTTGTGGTACTCTATAGCTTCCCTATATTTTCCTTGCCCTTGCAGGGATGCACCTGAATTGAGGGCAAAAAAAGAACATGAGGCATGTGCATATGACCCTGAGACCTACATAATATGAACTTTTAGGTCTAGCACAGAAGTTATTTGTGAACTAAGACGGTCTCTGCTAAAGTTATAAACATCGTATGCTAGGATAATCTAGTAGCTGGTTTAGAATGTGGTGATAGAAACAAATAAATAACCTTCAGCGGTCATGTAATGGTAGTCCAAGATGAGCATTACCCTTTGAAATACTAAATAAACATAATCAACCATAAAATTCATCATCACCAAGATATTAATATCAATATATGGATGGAGTATATCATCTGAACACATTGGCAATGTTCACAACTGCCATTCAGTAGGTGGGCATATTTTATAGTTTCTCCAGAAAGAACCCATGTCCGAGCAAAAAATGGGCCATATTTTCCTATCTAGATAGGATTCCAATCATCCTGCCATGCCATTCTTACCTCCAAGGTTTTGTAAATGTAAAGCCAGATACACTGCTTAGATCGAGACAAAATATATTGACACTCCAGATTTTTTTTAAATCATAAAAAAAAGAAGATATTTTAAGAAAGAACAAAAGAGCCAGTTATGCAGTTATTTACTCGGTCTAATTTATCAAATTATACAAAGATACAAACATAAACAACAGACCACATGAAAGAGAAAATCAAACCTAGAAAGAACAAGAGAACCAGTTATGCAGTTTTTTACACTGAGTCTAATTTATCAAATTATGCTAAGATACAAACATAAACAACAGACCACATGAAGAAGGAAATCAAACCTAATCCTCTCGCAGCCTTCTTTTCCTCTAGGTGATCTCCCAAACTCTTGTGCAAGATCAAAAGCTGCCTCAAACTCCAGTGATGCTTTCTCTATATGTTGATTTCTCAGAAAATTCTTCCCTGTTCTCAAAATGGTAATCAATTGCTGCTTCCTAGGGTCTACAATGACTTCAGTGCACAACTCAAGCTGGGAGCATAAGATTCTTTGCTTTCCTTCTTAGTGCTGCATTGATCTGGCACAGCTGCTCATTCAAGCACTCCAGTTCTCCTCTGCCATGCAAGCAATCTAAAAAAATATATATATATCATTTGAAACAACTTAAGAAAAGTAAACTAGGCTAATTTACCCACATGACATCACATCCCTTCATCAATTATATTACTGAAAATTTACATAAATTTGAAGAATATAGTACTTAGATGCAAGATAAATCTCAATGGGCTATAAACAATATAACTTACACATATCTAAAGAAAGCCAAAACAGAGATTTTGTCAATTTGCATAAAAGCCACGGCATTGAGTCCACAGCCATCAGATTTTGTCTTGACTATTTGGCATGTTATGACAATTAATCAAGGGTAAAATTAATTAATCAATTGTTTCAATTACATGCCAATTAATATGGGCTTTCTATTTATAAGACAAGCATAAAAAAACTAGTGTTATGCAATTGATGCTTATGTCATCCTCATGAAACTTATTTTTGAGCAGGCAAAAGGTCCCCATTTTAGAAGTCTATATGATGATGGGGGAATGAAGAATTGATTGACATGGAATGCATGTGTTCAATGAAAAATATATTAGGTTCAGCCATAATTTCGTCAAGGACCTAAAAGAATCAGGACAGCAATTGAAGGAACGATTTGAAATGGAAGGCTCTAATAGACAATTTGGCTCTTGATAGGGACAAATGGCAAAGAAGGATTCACACAACAGATCATAAATAGTTAAGAAAAAATTCGCAAGCTGTTTATGATGATAGCTGTAATCAATATACAGTTATTAGCATTAGCACAATTACAAAATAGACAGAAAAAAATAGCATGAAATTTAACTTATCTTTGAGTTCATGAAGGAAAACAAAAATATCTGAAAGTACTTAAAACATATACTCATATATGTTACTAGCTGTATACAGGAAAAATCTAGAGTCAACCATAAAAGATATCTCATAACTTATGCATTCAGGGTCTGAGAAGCAGTCTTATGCATTCAAGGTCTAAGAAGCAATCTTATGCATTCAAGGTCTAAGAAGCAATTTCTTTATGTTTAGATATGAGTAGAGATTTACATAAAAAACTTTCCAAACCAGTAATCAATTAAAAAGATTGAAACAATCAAACACAATAGTATTCTAAAATTCCAAGGAACCTAAATCCTATGTCCAAGAGAGAACATCGGTTTTGTCTCTTACCCCCAACAGTAGCACCTGTAAGGGCTATAGCAAAAAGTAGATGCATCTCGGTCAATGGATTACATACCTCACATGTTTCAGCCAAGGCTCTGAGAGGCAGAATAAGCATTGTTGTAGCCAAAGCACGTCTTCTTAACACCGGGTGACAAAGGAGCTCCAGGTCTCACCTTCTTGACGATAAGCCTGCAAGAAAGTCCTCAGGGACCAGAGGTTCCGACGAGGACCCTCTGATGGTCAAGTTAGTGCCTTGAAAAACAGTTCAAAGTTGTTCCAGAAAAACCTAACTCATCCTTTTTTATACCTATTCCGAAGTCCTCTTTTTGCATACTTTCCAGAAGTGGTGGCCGTACAGGCGATAGTGGGCCTGGCCATGCTCGTAGTATCCCACACCCGCGATCATTGGGAGTTGATGGGCTACGTGGCGGTTGTAGGAAGATAGTAGGCCACGTGATGGCTACGGAGAGCTAGTGGGCCACGTGGAAGGGAACCCCTAAGTTTTGAGGCCGAGGGGACCTTGGAGGTCCAAGGCCAAGGGGACCTTGGAGGTCTGAGGCCGAGGGGACCATAGAGGTCTGAGGCCGAGGGGACCAGGACGTCCAAGGCCGATGGGACCATGGAGTTCCGAGGCCGAGAGGACCTTGGAGGTCCGAGGCCGAGAGGACCATGGAGGTCCAAGGCCAAGGGAAACTTCTCGCCAGTTTCTTACCTCGTTAACTTTAACGGAGCTTGATCAGCCACATCAGATGCCCCCCCACCCCCGAGATGGTGCGAGTCTGCTTCCCGCCCATCGAAAGGGGCCTGAGCTCAACCGGCGGCCGATCTAGTATGGCCACCAATGGCAACAGGGGCACGTGTCTGCGAGGCGCGAGGATTCATTAGCACCGGTGGCATGGGGCACTGTAGCGCCACGGCTCGTGCCGATCTGGACCGTTGGATGTATGAGAATCCTTCTCGAAAAAGCAACAACCATCATCGCCATCATTAGGCTGACTTTATCGGTATCCCGCTATTAGCGCTGATCGATTGTCGAGGCGTCCCTCCCAGCAGGTGGCATGCGCATGGCAAGCATGCTTAGGCGGGACGACTCGAGGGGAGTTATAATAGGGGGAACGCTCCGAATCTGAGGCTCCACTGCTCCCTGAATCTTCTTCTTCCTGAGCTTCCCCTGTTCGAGTCCTGCTATTTTCTCTACCATTTTTCCCCCGCTAGCTAGGTCAGTCCTTCTCCCATGTCTTCTTCACCTTCTTGGTCCTCTTCTGCCCTCCCCAAGGGCTATTGTCCTCCCTTGCACATGCAGGCTTCTTCATCTCCCCCTTCCTCCTGGTCCTCTTCTCCCTCCTCCGAGGACCAGGTTCCTCTGTCCCAGCAGTAGGTTATCGGTCGAGCCCCCACCAGAACCCGTCTGATCATCGCTGGGACCCGTAGAGCCTCCCTATAGTCTCCCGATAGGGTTACCTCCATCATGACCGGCCAGGAGCTAGCCAGGATCAAAGCTATCTATAGGATCCCGGATAGCATTCGGTTGTATGTCCCCACCCCGGATGATAGAGTGATCTCCTCCCGTCCCGAGAGGGTTGCCTTGTACGAGGCCTTTCTTAAGGCCGGCCTCCGACTGCCTCTTCACCCTATGATCGCTAATCTCCTAGACTTCTATTCCCTAACACCATCGCAATTGGTTCCGAATTCTGTCCGAACCCTTTGTTCTTTCTTTGTCCTATGCCGCCTCCACGGATTAGAGCCTAAGGTGTCCCTTTTTTGTAGTTTTTATAACCTCCGCCAGCAATCAGGCTGGTGGGTATTTCAACCTCGGCCCACTCGAACTTTGAAGTTTGGCCTTCCTACCTCAGTCAAAGGGTGGAAGACTCATTCTTTTTCACCGATCTCGAAGGGGGGAGGCTGAGTTGGGGGGACCCAAATGTAGGACCGAACCAGAATCACTTGGTAACTCCGAGGGACAAGGAGGCCTTCGGCATGTTGCAGACGGCCGACATTCTCCGGTGTAACCAGTTGCTGACAGAGGATAACCTCCAGTTCGTGGGCCTCCTCCCAAGCGGCGGTGAGCAGCCTTAGACACCCTTCCTCTCGCTACCCCCCTTCCATCTCTCTCTCTCTCTCTCTCTCTCTCTCTCTCTCTCTTTTTAACCGACTTTGATTTGTGCAGCTATGAAGCTACCAGATCACATGGTGAGGAGGGCCGTAGTCAAGAAGAAGAAGAAGGCTATCAGTAACGCCGAGCCTTCAAGGAAGAGGCCCCGGTCTCCAAGCCCTTCTCGATCTCCAACGCGCTCTTCGACCCCGGCTCCATTGATCCACCGACCCGGAGGCATCAGGATCCATCTCAGGGGAGCCAAGAGCTGGTCCTCACTGTTGATCTCACCACCAACACGCCTCCCGAGGGGCCCCAAACCGAAGCCACCCTCCCAACCGAAGAGCCAGCCTTTCCAGATGCGGGGCCATCTTGCCCCGAGGCCGAGCCAACCCTAGAGGGAGTTTCGCCTGGGGCCCAAGCTGTGCGAGACCAGGCATCGGCAGGTCTGCAGGCCAAAGTGGAGGGTCGATCTTTGGTGTGGCCCCTGGGGTGCCTCACCAGGACAGGGTCGAAAGGGAGGACGAGCCCGAGGCCTTCTCCTCCAGACCGTCGTCGATGGGCCAGGGGCCGGAGGCTGAGCAGCTGGTGGCTCAGATCTACCACCCCAAATATCAGAGAGAGCTCCAATGCCGAGGGGCCGCCTCTCTCCTTTAGGACGCCTTCTCGGCCCAAATATGGGTAAGTACTTTAGTTATTCCTTTGCGCGTTGCTCTTGCTCCTTTCTAATTGCTTGCTGACAACAACCTTTTAATACATATGGCAAACTCCCTCGTAGCATTAAGGGACATGCTTGCTCGGACCGAGGAAGCGCTCCCGCCAGTCCTAGCAGGAGGCCATCGAGATGCGGGCCCAGGCAGAGAAAGCCGAGGGGGCCCTAGCGGTAGCCTTGGTCGAGCGGGCGAGGAGCTCGACGGAGTCAAGCGCCAGGGCGGGGCCAAGCTCGAGCACTTGGGGGGACGCCTAGAGGTCGCCAAGGCAACCATCAAAGCTCAGGACCTGCGTATCCAGTCCCTCGGCATCAAGGTGGAGACGATGGAGAAGCGGGCCTACCATGCCAAGAAGTCACCCAAGAATCTGACTCCCGGGCGGCAAAACTGGAGGAAGCCGTCTGTAAGGTGGGAGAGGAGGTCAAGGCCATCGAGGAGAGGGCGGCGACAGCCGGGGAGAAAGCAGCCACGGCCGAAGAGAAGGTTGTTGTCAGTGAAGAGAAGGCAGCCAAGGTAGTGAACGAGTTCCGGAAGAGCACTGCCTTCGCGGAAGAGTTGGCGGAAGCTACCTCCGGCGCCTATCTCCTCGGCTTCAGGGACGACAAGAAGAAGGTCGGCCGAGTCCACGGCCTCTTGGGCCTCGACGGTCTTGAGCCAGACAAGGTGTCGGAGGAGTCGGCAGCATCTCCGAGGCCGCTCGACGACGAGCCGACTAGCGGCGGGCCGATGAGGCCTGAGTAGACGCATTTCTCTTATATTGTTCTTTCGTTTTTCTTTTTATCTCTGTACTGAAGTCTGACCGAGGTCGGCATTTTGTATCCCTTTTCAAAAGAGCAATGAAAAGTGGTGACTTTGATGAAGGGTTAAGCCTAGCATCATTTAGTGCATGTTTAATTCCACTAAAATGTTGCCTTTGCAAGATCGAGCGAACTGGAAACGAGCTCGGCCTGGGGTTGAAGTAACAACTCAGGACCGATGCCAAGGCGGAACCTTGGGGTCAGGTAACTGAGATTCGAAGGCCCGACCATTCACAAACCTCGAATGCCGGTAGCATATCAGGCTGGGAGCGCCAAGGCGAACTCTAGCCGGAGGACCGATTGTACCTCGGTTTTAAGGTGCTGAGTTGAGCTCGGGCCTGAGGGTCGATGGTACGCTGGTCCTAAGGTGCCGAGCCGAGCTTGGGCCTGGGTGCCGATGGTGTATTGGGCTTAAAGTGCCGAGCCGAGCTCGAGCTTGGGTGCCGATGGTACATCGGGCTTGAAGTGCCAAGGCGAGCCCGGGCTTGGGTGCCGATGGTACATCGGGCTTGAGTGCCGATGGTACATCAGGCTTGGGGTGCCGAGGTGAGCTCAGGCTTAGGTGCCGATGGTACATCGGTCTTGTGGTGCCAAGGCAAGCTCGGGCCTGGGTGCCGATGGTACATCGGGCTTGAAGTACCGATGGTACTTCGGGCTGGAGGTGCCGAGGCGAACTCGGGCTTGGGTGCCGATGGTACATCAGGCTTGAAGTGCCGAGGTGAGCCCGGGCTTGGGTGCCAATGGTACATCGGGCTGGAGGTGCTGAGGCGAGCTCGGGCTTAGGTGCCGATGGTACATCGGTCTTGTGGTGCCGAGGCAAGCTCGGGCTTAAGTGCCGAGGCGAGCTCGGGCTTGAGTGCCGATGGTACACCAGTCTTGTGGTGCCGAGGCAAGCTCGGGCTTGAGTGCCGATGGTACATCGAGCTTGAGCTAGGAAGACAAGTCACTCGAACACTTGTTTCATTAGAGAAAAATGGGATATACAAACTTTTGCGTTTTAATAAGGAGAGAACGAGGTATTCAAACCTAAGATCGTCCAATTGTGTACATCATTGGTAGTATCGGCGGAGGTTGTCTGCATTCCAAGTACGAGGGAGAGGCTTCCCATCTAGACTTTTGATTTAGTACGCTCCATGACGAAGAGCCTCAGTGACTCGGTAGGGGCCTTCCCAATTTGGGGACAGCTTGCCCCCCTCCGTTGGTTTCGATACCTCGGCCTTCCTGAGGACCAGATCCCCTAGCAAGAAGGCTTTAAAGTGGACGCGTGCATTGTAGTACCTGGCGGCTCTTTGGCGATAAACTGCCATTCTATGGCGTGCTAGGTCGTGCGCTTCTTCGACCAGGTCTAAGTTGGCTCGCAGTCGAGTCGAGTTATCATCCTCATCATACGACTCTACCCGCAGGCTCGGGAGGCCAATCTCCACGAGGATAACGGCCTCGGAGCCGAACACAAGGCTGAAAGGGGTCTCTCAGGTGGGGACACGCGGCGTGGTGTGGTAGGCCCATAGCACATTGGAAGCTCTTCCATCCATCTTCCTTTGAAGTCATCCAACCGCGTCCTTAGCCCTTGAAGGATGGTCCAATTGGTTACCTCGGCCGCTCCGTTAGTCTGAGGATGGCCGACCGAGGTGAACCGCTAGTGAATGCTCAGCTCGGCACAGAACTCTCTGAAAGGGGCATTGTCAAACTGCCGGCCGTTGTCAGTGACGAGAGTATGAGGCAGTCCGAAGCGGCAGATGATGGACTTCCAAAAGAAGGTCCTGACCTTATGCTCAGTGATCTTTGCTAGCGCCTCAGCCTCCACCCACTTGGTGAAGTGATCGATGGCGACAAGCAAGAATTTCCACTGAGCAGAAGCTGGGCGACGAAGGAGCTTCTGGTCTCACCTTCTTGATGATAAGCCTGCAAGAAAGTCCTCAGGGACCGGTGGTTCCGGTGAGGACCCTCCGATGGTCAAGTTAGTGCCTTGGAAAACAGTTCAAAGTTGTCCCAGAAAAACCTAACTCATCCTTTTTTATACATGTTCCGAAGTCCTCTTTTTGCATACTTTCCGAAAGTGGTGGTCGTACAGGCGATAGTGGGCCTGGCCATGCTCGTAGTATCCCATCACCCGTGATCGTTGGGAGTTGGTGGGTTATGTGGCGATTGCAGGAAGATAGTGGGCCATGTGGTGGCTACGTAGAGCTAGTGGGCCACATGGAAGGGAACCCCTAAGTTTTGAGGCCAAGGGGACCCTGGAGGTCCGAGGCCGAGGGGACCTTGGAGGTCCGAGACCGATGGGACCATGGAGGTCCGAGGCCGAGGGGACCAGGAAGTCCGAGGCCGATGGGACTCTGGAGGTCCGAGGCCAAGGGGACCCTGGAGGTCCGAGGCTGAGGGAAACTTCTCGTCAGTTTCTTACCTCGTTAACTTTAACAGAGCTTGATCAGCCACATTAAGCATCAATGAATTTGCAAGAATAATTGCTTTTGGCAACTTGTGTGGCATCATCATCTTCTGCAGAAGACAATTTATCAATGGGCAGAACCTGATAAAAAATGATCTTTGTTATTCTTCTTCCATAAGAAGGCTCTGATGAAAACAGCAAAACAACAACAAGGGACACCCTCAATTCATCACCCTCAGTTCATCTTTGTTATTCCTCCATTGCTCCTACTCAGCCACCGTTGTCCACCTATGGCCGATTCCTCTGGCAACCTGAATGGAGTCCCATGGCCTCCTCACCTCTGCCTTCATCGCCTTGTTTCGTGCACCTCTTGTGAGAGACGGAGGACGTGCCAGGATGCATGCTGCTTCATATGTTGTGCTGGCCTATGATTAGCACGGGATCCGTCCAATCCCAAATGCAAGTTCTAACATCAATGGCTAGGATCGAAGGCCCAAACCCAAAGATGTTCAGCTACTTTCCCTCTGATTAATTGATCACAACCGTCCACTCATTCATGGTCTCGATCAGAAGCAGATCAGATGGGTGCCGCTCTAAGATCCATGCAGTGGCTTATACTTGTCAGGGATCAACACTCCTGCATACATTCAAAAAAAGACCATCTCTAACAACATTTGCTATGATAGGAGAAAATCTAATATCATTAGTTATGGCAAAAGCATACAAAATAAAAAAAAAATTAATAAAATAAAAATAAAATTAAATAAAAAACATGAGAATTAGCATGATTTATTCCATCGACTTATATTCAAAGATAAAAGAAAAAAATTACTATCAAAATATTTTAAAATTATAAGAATTATTTTTTATTAAACTTTAAAATTATAAGGATTAATTTCTCATTCAAGACTTTCTCATAAATCTTTAGCCAAACTTATTCTCGGTAAAACCCTCTTGAGCTCTCATGGATACTTTGAATCTCAGAATACATATGCTTATATATTAAAAAAATATACATTGTACTATATGAATTACAATAAGAATTATGCATTTTGAAGTGGGGAGGTGGTGCTTAGGGGTGGGGATGATAGGAAGCGGGGGAAGCGTTTCTTGAATCTGAATATGAGTTTTTGGGTGGGTGGACACGGGAGTCGCCGAGACTCCGCCAAGTAGAGCAAGAGAATGGCCGCAGGACTGGGCTAGCAGGAGGGCAATATTTGATGAAGAGAAGAATCGGGCGAGTTGACTCGAATACCATCCGTTGTACTTCAGTTTAACTTTTTCAAAAATTAAAAAACTCCAACTTCCACGGCTATATCTTTTGAGATAATGAGAGTTACTGTTGGCTCCTTGGTTCTGACTCAATCGAATAAACCGTGATGATCAGGAGATAATGTTCTGACCGTGAAAAGATCTTTTGGATCTCGGATCGGTTTCATCTTTGAGATAATGTTAAACCCCTTGGTTCTGGCCCAGAAGAGATCATAATTTTCCTCTTCATTTTTTTTTTAAACTTTTTAATATGATACGGCCGATAGTAAAGACAATGATTGAATTGTCTTGCAAAACCATTCAACTAGATCTCCACCTAGGCACCCAGTTCCCTTTGTTGGCATCATCCATCCCAGCACTTTAAAAGGTGAATTTGTTTTGAAAACAAAGGTAGTTAAGCATCTCTGCCAAAGGCAGTACCACCGTGACAGAAGAACACTAAATTTGAAAGGTTTGATTGCAGAATGACACATTGACTAGATTCCATCTAAACAATCTACTTCCAAAATTGAAGTAACAGGATTATACACCATTCAGCCTAATTTTTTTCACCCAGTTCGAGTGCTTGAAAATGCGCACGCGCGAGAAAACAAAATAGTGCACATCACTGCATCAAACAGGCAGCCTCAGCAGTTTTCGTAGCTTGGCATTCTCAAAATATCACAAGCGGGAGATGGTTAAGAGTAGACCAAAGTGATCGCTGGGCAAAACAGGAAGCACCAGCTTTTGGAACTCTTTCCTAACCTTTTTCTCCTTGCAATAGGTAAGCCCTGGAATAGCCTCTGTCCCAACCATTTGGATGCTATTAACCTCGAAGTCCCGCAAGTTGCAAATGAATCGATCCAGTCTCTTTTGCAATTTTCGGTTGCCTGACAACATCTGATTCGCTTTGGTGTCATACGTCCAACCACTTTCTCCCGGCCTCAACTCCATCCAAGCATCAATCCACCCATCAGGAAGAGGAAAAGCACCATCCAACCTGTCATCCCAGTTCATGTCACCGCCAAATACAACATTGGGCCAGTCTTTGAGAAGGTTGAGGGACTCTTTTGCCTGAGCTACACGTTCCTTGCTGTACATCTGATCCCATCGGGGCGGGGAAGGACAGGGACTCTCAAGATGGCTCGTAGCAATTACCAACTTTGTGCCTCCTCCGACATCAATATCAGCTAAACATAACTCTCTTCCCATTATGGAATTGGTGAACGGTTCACATCTGAATGCTTTCACAGGCAATCTACTCATCTGTAATAAACAGAGAACACTATAATTCTTTAAGGATTCCCTCCATCAATGAAACAGTAATGAAGAATGTTAAGCTTGAAAAATGGCTGCATCATGGAACTGCAAAAACTATAACAGATATTCATCAAGGCTGGAATAGGTAACCCAGAAGGATTAAGGAATTAAGGATGTGCCACCCAGCAACCATCTTTCAAGATCTTTCTCAGAAAAAATCTAGAAGAGTCAAAGAAATCTCACAGAAAATAAAATGCCAAAAGAAGAATAAAATGAAATTAGACCAACGAAAGGATAAAGTGAACAGGAAAAACCACATGACTTGATGTAACCAGCACGTTGTCAAAACCAACTTTGATGAATAAAAAAAACAACTAGATATTCACCATCATGAAGACAAGTGGTAATAAGATAAACACAGAAAAAAATATAAAAAATAGATAATGCAACAACACATAAAAAGCTAACCATTATGAAGATTCAGATAGTGAATCATGTTCTATACATCAAACTTTTCCAAGATGTGCCCGATGGACACAAATCCATATGCATCAAACAATATGGCCACAATAATAAAAAGTTGAGTCAAGCACATCAATGTACCCACAAATAAATGGAGAAACCATCTTGAGTTCTTACCAGCAATTTTTAACTCAACCTGCACGTGTATTCATGTATATATGCAGGTTTAGAGCTTCAATTGCATGATAAAGCTTCATACTGGGTGCACACTGCAGGTCATGGTGTGAATTAACAACATAAGCTAATCTTCAGACAGCATCATAGTACATATGCATGTTTTTGCTCCTTCTAAGATTCAAAAATTAGTAAAAAATATGCATATGAACTGAGAATCCATCATATCATATATTCTTTGCCTAAAAAACCATGAACACAGAAGACCAATTTACTGAGTAAATTCAAAAGATGTAGGGATGAGTAAAAGAGAAGACATTTATGCTATGCTAATGACCTAAAATGACATTTTCTGCAGAATCAATATGACTGTGCAAACCTGCATACAGAAATATGGTCTCTCAGCTGCCACCTCCTGAGCCACTGAACATTTATATTCATGCCACCAGTTTGAGTTTTGAAAAAATCCATAAATATTTGGTGTGACCTCCTGCATGATCTTTCTCATGGTTATAAATGAATAATGCAAATGTAACGATACCTGTTAGGATCTAACATGCCTGAAGTTAGTCAGACCTGGAAGCATATGAGATCAGGCGAATGTTGCTGAATAAGGTTGCCAAGGGCTTCCATTCTTCCAAACACTTCAAGGTCTTCACGGAACCAAACATTGCAGCTCAAAATTTTAAACATCCTCCTATTTGAAATGAGATCCATATTTTCTGTAGTACACAGAACAAAAGGATTCAACAATCTTCTACAACTCAAATCAACTCCTTTTCCCAATTGATTCAACAATCTTCTGAATAAACATATTAAAAAAGAACCATTTAGCCAAGAAAAAAATAATAATTGAACAGCCATATTTTCACATCTTCTGCCCCATCAGATTTTCAATAATTTACATGGTAAGAAAACGGCCATTGGATACAGACAATCCCTGCCTGAATTGCGTCCCACCATGGAGGATAAAGACGAAGTCTAGTGATGGTACCTACTTTCATGTTCTAAACGTTCTTCCCAAGATTCAGGTTTGTTGGGGAAAAAAAATCTTGACTACATAATAGCATATCTCAAATGGTACTGAAGAAATTCTCAATCAATAGATTGACCATATAACAACATAAAGTGCAAAAATTCTTCAATAAACAACTGACGTACTCAAAGCATTTTTTCTTGATATCTTGGACAAAGAAAAGGCTTAGATGAATGTCGACTTAGTCCTGAACAGAGCAGAGTGAAGGAAGTAGATTAATGTAGCCGACCCCATGTAGTTAGAAAAAAGGCTTAGATGAGTTGAGTTTTATCTTGTACAAAAAAAGCTGACTGCAAACCCCTTTGTCTATGACTCCGATTTCTCCATCAATTATGAAAAAAAGAATAGAAAATGAATAAGTAGACAAGATTTAATAGACTAGTCGAAAAGGATTGCCTATATTCATTTTTTTCTTACAATGAAGAATGGGAGCACTTCAAATTTATTAAGGAATATAGCTAAAAGAAATATCAGAACAGATCTAGTATTTAAGAAACTGGTGCCATGAATATGCTAGTTACAAAACCAACTGATTTTCCCCTTCCTTTCAAATGTTCTAGAACATCAAATATAGTAGACTGATTGAGCCAAGTATCTCTCTCAAATAAGAAACAGTACCTTAGAAACTCCTGAAAAGAATGGTGATCAATGAATTATGCAATTGTAGAAATCAAAGCTTGGACAATATGAGATATAGGGGACTAGGCAACTACAAAATTTGTTTCAACAACTCCTCCCAAGTAGACAAGGTGTAAACTGAAAATGAACAAAAAATAAGGAAAAGAGCTTGATGATACAGAAAATCATGAAGCATGAAGACCATAAGATGATAATACCGGCAAAACAAAATTGGATGCAAAATAGAAAACCAGAAAACTATAAGAAGAAAAAGGAAATTGGAAGAATGAGAATGGATTTATGTTCTTTAAATGAAGGTGAAGCAATAATGGCTGTCCAAAGAGAGCTTGGAGAATCTTTAATCCAAAAAAATATAAAATCTTTTTGTTAATAAATAAGTCATATAGGAACAATTGCTCATCGCCATGGGAGGGGAGCATAGTGAAGCCATCAGAAGCTCATTTTGCAAGACATTAATGGTTTTCAGAAGGAGTTGGTCTTTGCAAGGCTTAATGGTTTTCAAAATGGAAGAAAAATGAGAAAGGAACTAATCACACATTAAGGCTTTATTTGGTCGCCAAGAAAAATAAAAGATAATAGAAGTAATTCATGATGGAAAAGGAAAAAAATAATAAAGAATTTTTGGACGTGTGATTGACTAATATAATTAGAGCAAAAGGCTGTAGAAAACTGTTCATGATTGGGTGATTCATTATGATCCACTTGCTTTAAAATTCCTACCATTTTCGGAGAAAGAGAATTTGTTGATAACTTGTTGCCACATCATTCTAAACAAAAAAGAAATACTTTTCAGCTTATCATCAATATTAACATCTTATTGAAATTCTGATTCACCAACTGAACTAAAAGTGCAAGGATAGCAAGATAATGAGGACTTTGTGGCTTCTTGCTGCCAGCAAGATAATGAGAACTTTGTGGCTCCTTGTTGCCCTATTCATGGTGATTGTTTTGTTTCCTACATAATGTAATGATGTCATACATGATCTTTATCGCTCAATTTCGTATGTATACATTCCTTTATCATGGAAGGAGGGGGCCATCCTTTTTTATGTTAGGATCATGCCCACTTTCTGTGCAGTTTACCAGTATTGATGTTATATGTACACACTAAGAAACTCATCGTCCTCAATCCAAAAAGAAACATCTTTGACCATATCATCAATCTTATAACAATCCATCATCACATTAGTCCCAAACAATGTGAAGAATTGTAATTGAGAATACTCCATCCATCGTCAAAACCCTAATATTTATCAGGATTCAAAAAAAAAAAAAAATACATTCTCATCTTTCCCTGAACCTACTGACTACTGTTGGCATCCAAGCAGCACGATACAC
>UESW01002433.1:27500-48455 GCA_900491605.1 Calamus simplicifolius
GATACTTACTTTATATGGCAAGTTAATATTTAGGACAACTAAAAGAGATAGTCCATAAGTTCATATTAGGATGACACATAAGCTACATTATCAATTTTAATTATTTGCATATAATGAGACATTAGGAATGCAACATTCTTAAAACATTAGGGACTAAATAATAATAACTGAAAGTTTGAAAACTAAATAAATTTTGAATAAAATTTCAAGAACAAAAGTATATTGTAGTTTTATATTAATTATATATAAAAATATGTATACCAAAAGAAAGAATATAAATATAAGAGAAAAAAGTTATACTTTTATTTTACAAAATCATTTTACATTCTTTAATATTTTTAATTTTCATCAATATATCAACTTATATTCATATTAGGGTTTGACCATTTGATATATCTAAAAAAAATATTAATTCTTTTTAATTATCATTTCCTCTCTCTCTTTTATAAGCTTATTAATTTATTTATTAAATAATTTTTTTGAGTTTATATTCGGAGAGGAAGAACAAACCCGTGCAAGGGGCTTTGTATTTATAGGCATTGGCACCATTGAATCGTTACAGCTTTATAACAAAAAAAAAAAATCATTAACTCATAAAAAAATTAATTATAAAATAATAAAGATATCAAGTACCATTTAAAAGGCCGTTGTAATGATTAACTTATTTTCTTATTTATAATATTGTATTTTTTACGTATATATAGGGTTGCACTCTGCTTATGAATGGACCCCCGTTCGTTGGCTCCTCTCATCCTCCCTCCCTCGGTTATCGGGGACCATAGGAGACGGAGAATCCGAGCAGACACTTCGCGTCGCCGGTGCGGCAATCCTCCGCTCCAAATAACGTTGATCGAGTCCCTGGAGCAGCAATCCTCCACTACAGGAACGAAGATCGAGACCCTGGCGCCGGAATCCTCCGCCTCAAGAACGAAGATCGAGGACTTGGAGCCGCAATCCTCCGCCTCAAGAACCACGGTGAGGAGGCAGGCGATCCGTTCCCCTTTCACAATCATCTCTCATGCCTTCTTGACTGGTTTCTCTTATTTTTTTTTTTTATTTTTTGAATTCTTGAGATAGTTCTTGATTTGCGTTGTGATTTCGGTGTTTGGCTTTTAGTGATGGCTCTTAATTTCTGTTTTGGTTCTGGTTTCCTTTGGATTCTCGATTTGGTGCTTCATTAGTTGATTATTTCTCCATAGTTCCCTTTCCCTTCCTTTGGATTTTAAGGACGTCAAAATGGTTACTAATTTCTATTGTGGTTTTAATTTCTTTTCGATTCTCGAAACGGTGTTTGATTAATAGATTATTGTTTCTTCTTTTCTTGCCTTTTCTTTGGATTCTAGGGATGGTTCTTGTTCTTAATTTCTAGTATGGTGTTCTTGATTGCATATGTATATGTCTGTGCAATGTGTGTTATACTGGAGTCTAGTTTCGTGATATTTGTGGTGACTATTTCGATCTTGACTTTGTTTAATCTGTTTTATCAAAGGCTACTAGAAAAGCGTGATATCGAAAAAAAAAAATACCTTGCAATTTCAAGGGAATTTTTTGATAAAAAGTTATTAACTAAAAAATTTGTTGATAAAAAATATATTCTCAAAAAATTTCTTGCAAAATTTTTTACGAGGAATTTTGCGAAGGTTTTTATATTATAAATGGGCTTTTTGTAAAAAAACTCTTTGTAAAAAAAAAATCCCCCAATAAAGATTAGTTCTTAGTAAATTTTTTTGATGAAAAAATTCTTTCAAAAAATCTCTCACAAAATTCAATGGATTTGCATAAAAATTTTTTCTAGCAAATGAGTGCAAAAAAAATCATTGAAAAAAAAATCATTGGAAAAAAATTAATGAAAAATCCTTCGAAAACTTTCTTTAGAGAATCCCTCGAAAACCTTTGGGAATCCTTGGAAAAGTTCTCTCGGCAAATCCTTGAAAAATCTCTCAAAACTTAATTTTTTAAAGTATAATTTTTTTTTGGAATGATTTAGCTATATAGTCTTGCATTGCATTATTCGAAATAGGATCAAACTCGGTGCAAAGAAAGCCATCTTTACTTTTGTCAAGAACACCTAACCACCTACAGACCAAACATGATAAAATTTTATGCTTGGATTTTATAATATTTTATCACGTTTGGTATGTAGGTGGTAAGGTATTCTTGACAAAAATAAAGATGGCTATCTTTGCACTGAGTTTCCCCTTTCGAATCATGTATGCAAATTGCCTAACACTTAAATCTACAGAGACTAGATATGTGAATCATAACAAGAAATGTATATTTTAAAAGTTAGCAAGAGAACATAAAACTATACACTACTAGAAAAGTGCGATTTACCGAGGGATTTTATCGAGAAAAAAAATTTCCTCGCAATTCCAAGGAATTTTTCGATAAAAAATATTAAATAGAAAATTTTTTCATAAAAAATTTTTCTAAAAAAATTGCTTGCAAAATAAATTTTGCGAGAGATTTTGCAAGGGATCTTTATATCATAAATGGGTTGTTTATAAAAAAAATCCGATAAAAAATCCCTCGATAAATCTCTCAAAAATTAATTTTCTGAGGGATTTTTTGAGAGAATTATTTTTCATTAATGAGTTCTTAGTAAAATTTTTTGATAAAAAAATTCTCTTGAAAAATCCCTCATAAAATTCAATGG
Source organism: Calamus simplicifolius (assembly GCA_900491605.1). NCBI lineage: Eukaryota > Viridiplantae > Streptophyta > Magnoliopsida > Arecales > Arecaceae > Calamus > Calamus simplicifolius. The sequence continues at coordinate 30,157 of UESW01002433.1, forward strand.
ATTTGCCGAGAAAATTTTTTCTCGTAAATGAGTTCAAAAAAATTCATCGAAAAATCCTTCGAAAACATTTCCTCAGATAATCCCTTGAAAACCCTTTAACAAGGGAATCCCTCGGAAATGTTCTTTCAGCAAATCTCTTGAAAAATCTCTCAAAAATTAATTTTTTAAAATATAAATTTCTTGGGATGATTTAGGTATCTAGTCCATGCAGATTTAATTATCAGGCGTTATTCGAAATAGGATCAAGCTTGCAAAGAAAGCCATCTTCATTTTTGTTAAGAACACCTTCATCTTTGTTTTCTTCATAGATTGCATATATCATAGCAGTCATAAAACATAAATATAATATGCAACAACTTAGGAATGTAACAAATCCAAGCACAAAATTTTATAATGTCCGGCCTGTGTGTGGTAATGTGTTCTTAACAAAAATGAAGATGGCTATCTTTGCACTGAGCTTCCTCTTTCGAATCACGTATATAAACTGCCTAATAGTTAAATCTGTAGAGACTAGATGTTTGAATCATAACAAAAGAAATGTATACTTTAAAAGTTAGCAAGAGAACATAAAACTATACACTATTAGAAAAGTGCAATTTACCAAGGGATTTTATCGAGAAAAAAAATTCCTCGCACCAAGGGCTTTTTTGATAACTAAAAAAATTTTTGATAAAAAATATTTTCTCAAACAATCGCTTGCAAAATTAATTTTGCGAGAATTTTTCATAAATGGGTTCCTTTTACAAAAAAATCCAATGAAAAAATCCCTCGATAGATTTCTCAAAATTAATTTTATGAGGGATTTTTTTGAGAGAATTATTTTTCATTAATGAGTTCTTAGTAAAATTTTTTGATGAAAAAATTCTCTCAAAAAATCCCTCGCATAATTCAATGGATTTGCCTCATAAATGAGTTCAAAAAAATTCTTTCTTTGGAGAATCCTTCGAAAACCTTTTCTGAGGGAATCCCTTGAAAATGTTCTCTCGGCAAATCCCTTGAAAAATCTCTCAAAAATTAATTTTTTAAAGTATAATTTTTTTTGGAATGATTTAGGTATATAGTCCATGCAGATTTAACTATCAGCATTTTGTCTGCGTTATTCGAAATAGGATCAAGCTCAGTGCAAAGATGGCCATCTTCATTTTTGTTAAGAGCACCTTCATCTTTGTTTTCCTGATAGATTGCATATATCATAGCAACTGCATTTTATAAAACATAAAAATGATGTGCAACAACTTAGGAATGTAACAAATCCAAGCATAAAATTTTATCATGTCTAGCCTGTGTGTGGTAATGTGTTCTTAACAAAAAATGATAATTGCTATCTTTGCACTGAGCTTCCTCTTTCGAATCACGTATGCAAACTGCCTAACAGTTAAATCTACAGAGACTAGATATGTGAATCATAACAAAAGAAATGTATACCTTAAAAGTTAGCAAGAGAACATAAAACTATACACTATTAGAAAAATGCGATTTACCGAGGGATTTTATCGAGAAAAAAAAATTCCTCGCAATTCCAAGGGCTTTTTCGATAACTAAAAATATTTTTGATAAAAAATATTTTCTCAAACAATCGCTTGCAAAATTAATTTTTTGAGAGATTTTGCGAAGGATCCTTATATCATAAATGGGTTCTTTGTACAAAAAAATTCAATAAAAAAATCCCTCGATAGATTTTTAAAAAATTAATTTTGTGAGGGATTTTTGAGAGAATTATTTTTCATTAATAAGTTCTTAGTAAATTTTTTTTGATAAAAAAATTCTCTCAAAAACCTTGCAAAATTCAATGGATTTGCCTCGTAAATGAGTTCAAAAAAATTCATCGAAAAATCCTTCGGAAACCTTTCCTCGGAGAATCCTTCGAAAACCTTCCCCGAGGGAATCCCTTGGAAAAGTTCTCTTGGCAAATCTCTTGAAAAATCTCTCAAAAATTAATTTTTTAAAGTATAAATTTTTTGGAATGATTTAGGTATATAGTCCTTGCAGATTTAACTATTTATTCGAAATAGGATCAAACTCGGTGCAAAGAAAGCCATCTTTATTTTTGTTAAGAACACATAACCACCTATAGACCAAACATGATAAAATTTTATGCTTGGATTTGATAAAATTTTATCACGTTTGGTCTGTAGGTGGTAAGGTATTCTTAACAAAAATAAAGATGGCTATCTTTGCACTGAGTTTCCCCTTTCGAATCATGTATGCAATTGCCTAACAGTTAAATCTACAGAGACTAGATATGTGAATCATAACAAGAAATGTATACTTTAAAAGTTAGCAAGAGAACATAAAACTATACACTACTAGAAAAGTGCGATTTATCGAGGGATTTTATCGAGAAAAAAAATTTCCTTGCAATTCCAAGGAATTTTTCATAAAAAATATTAAATGGAAATTTTTTTCATAAAAAATATTTTCTAAAAAAATTGCTTGTAAAATAAATTTTGCGAGAGATTTTGCAAGGGATATTTATATCACAAATGGGTTGTTTGTAAAAAAAATCTGATAAAAAATCCCTCGATAAATCTCTCAAAGATTAATTTTTTGAGGGATTTTTTGAGAGAATTATTTTTCATTAATGAGTTCTTAGTAAAATTTTTTGATAAAAAAATTCTCTTGAAAAATCCCTCATAAAATTCAATGGATTTGCTGAGAAAATTTTTTCTTGTAAATGAGTTAAAAAAATTCATCGAAAAATCCTTCGAAAACATTTCCTCAGAGAATCCCTTGAAAACCTTTAATGAGGGAATCCCTCGGAAATGTTCTTTCAGCAAATCTCTTGAAAAATCTCTCAAAAATTAATTTTTTAAAGTATAAATTTCTTGGGATGATTTAGGTATCTAGTCCATGCATATTTAATTATCAGACAGTTTGTCTACGTTATTCGAAATAGGATCAAGCTTGCAAAGAAAGCCATCTTCATTTTTGTTAAGAACACCTCCATCTTTGTTTTCTTCATAGATTGCATATATCATAGCAGTTATAAAACATAAAAATAATATGCAACAACTTAGGAATGTAACAAATCCAAGCATAAAATTTTATATGTCTAGCCTGTTTGTGGTAATGTGTTCTTAACAAAAATGAAGATGGCTATCTTTGCACTGAGCTTCCTCTTTCGAATCACGTATACAAACTGCCTAATAGTTAAATCTGCAGAGACTAGATATGTGAATCATAACAAAAGAAATGTATACTTTAAAAGTTAGCAAGAGAACATAAAACTATACACTATTAAAAAAGTGCAATTTACCAAGGGCTTTTATCGAGAAAAAAAATCCTCGCACCAAGGGCTTTTTCGATAACTAAAAAAAATTTGATAAAAAATATTTTCTCAAACAATCGCTTGCAAAATTAATTTTGCGAGAGATTTTTCATAAATGGGTTTTTTTACAAAAAAATCCAATGAAAAAAATCCATCGATGGATTTCTCAAAAATTAATTTTGTGAGGAATTTTTTGAGAGAATTATTTTTCATTAATGAGTTCTTAGTAAAATTTTTTGATGAAAAAATTCTCTCAAAAATCCCTCGCATAATTCAATGGATTTGCCTCGTAAATGAGTTCAAAAAAATTCTTTCCTTGGAGAATCCTTCGAAAACCTTTTCTGAGGAATCCCCGAAAATGTTCTCTCGGCAAATCCCTTGAAAAATCTCTCAAAAATTAATTTTTTAAAGTATAATTTTTTTTGGAATGATTTAGGTATATAGTCCATGCAGATTTAACTATCACGCAGTTTGTTTGCATTAAAATAGGATCAAGCTCAGTGCAAAGATGGCCATCTTCATTTTTGTTAAGAACACCTTCATCTTTGTTTTCCTAATAGATTGCATATATCATAGCAACTGCATTTTATAAAACATAAAAATGATGTGTAACAACTTAGGAATGTAACAAATCCAAGCATAAAATTTTATCATGCCTGTGTGTGGTAATGTGTTCTTAACAAAAAATGATGATTGCTATCTTTGCACTGAGCTTCCTCTTTCGATTCACGTATGCAAACTGCCTAATAGTTTAAATCTACAGAGACTAGATATGTGAATCATAACAAAAGAAATGTATACCTTAAAAGTTAGCAAGAGAACATAAAACTATACACTATTAGAAAAATGCGATTTACCGAGGGATTTTATCGAGAAAAAAATTCCTCGCAATTCCAAGGGCTTTTTCGATAACTAAAAAAAATTGATAAAAAATATTTTCTCAAACAATCGCTTGCAAAATTAATTTTTGAGAGATTTTGCGAAGGATCCTTATATCATAAATGGGTTCTTTGTACAAAAAAATGATAAAAAATTCTCGATAGATTTCTAAAAAATTAATTTTGTGAGGGATTTTTTGAGAGAATTATTTTTCATTAATGAGTTCTTAGTAAAATTTTTTGATAAAAAAATTCTCTCAAAAAATCCCTGCAAAATTCAATGGATTTGCCTCGTAAATGAGTTCAAAAAAATTCATCAAAAATCCTTCGGAAACCTTTCCTGAGGGAATCCCTTGGAAAAGTTCTCTTGGCAAATCTCTTGAAAAATCTCTCAAAAATTAATTTTTTAAAGTATAATTTTTTGGAATGATTTAGGTATATAGTCCTTGCAGATTTAACTATCAGGCAGTTTGTCTGCATTATTCGAAATAGGATCAAACTCGGTGCAAAGAAAGCCATCTTTATTTTTGTTAAGAACACCTAACCACCTATAGACCAAACATGATAAAATTTATGCTTGGATTTGATAAAATTTTATCACGTTTGGTCTGTAGGTGGTAAGGTATTCTTAACAAAAATAAAGATGGCTATCTTTGCACTGAGTTTCCCCTTTCGAATCATGTATGCAAATTGCCTAACAGTTAAATCTACAGAGACTATATATGTGAATTATAACAAGAAATGTATACTTTAAAAGTTAGCAAGAGAACATAAAACTATACACTACTAGAAAAGTGCGATTTACCGAGGGATTTTATCGAGAAAAAAATTTCCTCACAATTCCAAGGAATTTTTCGATAAAAAAATATTAAATGGAAAATTTTTTCATAAAAATTTTTTCTAAAAAAATTGCTTGCAAAATAAATTTTGCAAGAGATTTTGCAAGGGATCTTTATATCATAAATGGGTTGTTTGTAAAAAAAATCTGATAAAAAATCCCTCGATAAATCTCTCAAAAATTAATTTTCTGAGGGATTTTTTGAGAGAATTATTTTTCATTAATGAGTTCTTAGTAAAATTTTTTGATAAAAAATTCTCTTGAAAAATCCCTCATAAAATTCAATGGATTTGCTGAGAAAATTTTTTCTCGTAAATGAGTTCAAAAAAATTCATCGAAAAATCCTTCGAAAACATTTCCTTAGAGAATCCTTGAAAACCCTTTAATGAGGGAATCCCTCGGAAATGTTCTTTCAGCAAATCTCTTGAAAAATCTCTCAAAAATTAATTTTTTAAAGTATAAATTTCTTGGGATGATTTAGGTATCTAGTCCATGCAGATTTAATTATCCTGCGTTATTCGAAATAGGATCAAGCTTGCAAAGAAAGCCATCTTCATTTTTGTTAAGAACACCTTCATCTTTGTTTTCTTCATAGATTGCATATATCATAGCAGTTATAAAACATAAAAATAATATGCAACAACTTAGGAATGTAACAAATCCAAGCATAAAATTTTATCATGTCTAGTTGTGTGTGGTAATGTGTTCTTAACAAAAATGAAGATGGCTATCTTTGCACTGAGCTTCCTCTTTCGAATCACGTATACAAACTACCTAATAGTTAAATCTGCAGAGACTAGATATGTGAATCATAACAAAAGAAATGTATACTTTAAAAGTTAGCAAGAGAACATAAAACTATACACTATTAGAAAAGTGCAATTTACCAAGGGATTTTATCGAGAAAAAAATTCCTCGCACCAAGGGCTTTTTCGATAACTAAAAAAAATTTTGATAAAAAATATTTTCTCAAACAATCGCTTGCAAAATTAATTTTGTGAGAGATTTTTCATAAATGGGTTCTTTTTACAAAAAAAATCCAATGAAAAAATCCCTCGATAGATTTCTCAAAATTAATTTTGTGAGGGATTTTTTTAGAGAATTATTTTTCATTAATGAGTTCTTAGTAAAATTTTTGATGAAAAAATTCTCTCAAAAAATCCCTCACATAATTCAATGGATTTGCCTCATAAATGAGTTCACAAAAATTCATCAAAAAGTCCTTCAAAAACCTTTCCTTGGAGAATCCTTCGAAAACCTTTTCTGAGGAAATCCCTTGAAAATGTTCTCTCAGCAAATCCCTTGAAAAATCTCTCAAAAATTAATTTTTTAAAGTATAATTTTTTTGGAATGATTTAGGTATATAGTCCATGGAGATTTAACTATCAGGCAGTTTGTTTGTGTTATTCAAAATAGGATCAAGCTCAGTGCAAAGATGGCCATCTTCATTTTTGTTAAGAACACCTTCATCTTTGTTTCCTCATAGATTGCATATATCAGCAACTGCATTTTTATGTTATAAAATGAAATGCAACAACTTAGGAATGTAACAAATCCAAGCATAAAATTTTATAATGTCTGGCCTGTGTGTGGTAATGTGTTCTTAAAAAAAATGATGATTTCTATCTTTGCACTGAGCTTTCTGTTGGTCCAGATGACAACCCAAGAGGGGGGGATGAATTGGGTTCTTTAAAAAATTTAAACCTTTTTTTAAGTATTTGTTTGCTTAGTGAGTGAAAGTGAATGCAGATGCAAAAACAAAATATAATCAATAAGATAGAGATAGAGATAGAGATAAATGAGACACGGCAAACACAGAGATTTTATAGTGGTTCGGTGTATCCAACACCTACGTCCACTCCCAAGATTCACTTGGGTCCACACTATAATCTTCCTTGATTACAGTCGAGTTGTTTTACAAGCTCACAACTCAAACTTGTTGTTTTTCCGGGATCACAACGAACCCAGCTGGTTTTCCGGGCTCACCAGCACAAAAACCATAACACAAGCTATACTAAGCTTGTACCGAGGTAAGACTACCTCCACTAGTTCAATCCCCCAGATTGAACTAGACACAAATAATAGAAATATTATTTTTCAAGTACACAACTCCTCAATGAGCAGATAATCAAATAAAAGAACAAAGTTTAGAAAAGCCTGATTTGTAGTTGGTTGGCTTTTGAGCTTTTCTTCTTTTCTTCTTTTCCTCAACTCCTTTGAAGTGTAGAATCGGGCCTCAGCTCGGATTCTTCACGGACTGAACGTTGGAGTTGATTTGAGCTTTTTCTTCCTTTCTTTGAATATTAAAAATCTCTTGAGTTGCTCTTGAATAGCTCTTGGATTTTCTTCTGAAGCTTTTTGGATTGTTGAACTTGAGCACAGAAGAAGCTTCCTTTGATTTCACACTTTTTCTTTCACTCTATTTTTGAATCTCGGATTTTTTCAAATGATGCTCTATTTTTTTGATTTTTTTTCTCTCTTGATGTGTATATCTCTCTATTTTTATGTTTTTGATTTGAAAACAGCTTCTCTATTTATAGATTCTGCAAAATATAGCCGTTAGAAACAAAGAAATATAGCTGTTAATGAAAAATCTTACCATTGGCGCTGAGTTGGCATTCAGAAAAATCATGCCCAGATTTGTTGGAGTCGACTCCTGCTTTCCGCGAGTCGGCTCGAAGATGCGATACCAAAAATAGAAATATTTAGAAAGTTAAAGGGTCGACTCAACGAAATAAGGTGTCGACTCCTGACAGTCGGAGGTCGACTCATGAAAGGCAAGGGGTCGACTCGTGAAGTGCTCAGAAAAAAAATGCTCTGGTGTCTGAGCGGAGTCGACTCACACAGTCATGGAGTCGGCTCGACATAATCGGGGGTCGACTCATGAAATCACAGGGGTCGACTCGTGAAAATCAGGAATCTCTGTATACTGAGTGGAGTTGACTCTGAAACTCTAGAGTCGGCTCCGGAAAGTATCAAAAATCAAAGTAATTTCTGATTGACTTGAAATTCATTCCAGATTAATTTTAAATTAATTTTTTTGACTTGAATACAATAAAATTGTCATTAGGAATCAATTCAAGAAATGTTCCAAAAACTCATTGGTTGAAATATGAAGTATAAAAATTTCTTTTTGAAAGCTTAAACATGGAGCTTGAAGTTACTTTCAAATTGATTAAAGTCATACTTAACATACTCATTGATTGTTCTAAATAAATTCATTGCTCATATAAATAAACTCATTGCATCTTTTAATATACTCATGGCTTTTGGTAATCATCAAAATCAATAAGATTGGGGCAACAATTTCTCAATAATCTCCCCAAAAATCTCCCTATTGGCCCAGATGACAACCCAAGAGGGGGGGGGGTGAATTGGGTTCTTTAAAAAATTAGCCTTTTAAAATAGTTTGCTTAAGAAGAATGAAGGTAAATGCAATGTAAATACAAAGTGCAGTGAATAAAACAGAGATAGAGAAAGAGTCAATGAAAGCACGGCAAACACAAAGATTTTATAGTGGTTCGGTGTATCCCATACCTACGTCCACTCCCAAGATTCACTTGGGTCCACACTATAATCTTCCTTGATTACAGCCGAGTTGTTTTACAAGCTCACAACTCAAACTTGTTGTTTTCCCGGGATCACAACGAACCCAGCTGGTTTTCAAGGGCTCACCAGCACAAAAACCCTAACACAAGCTTTACCAAGCTTGTACCGAGGTAAGACTACCTCCACTAGTTCAATCCCCCAGATTGAACTAGACACAAATAATAGAAATGTTGTTTTTCAATTACAAAGCTCCTTAATGAGCAGATAATCAAATATAAGAACAAAGTTTAGAAAAGCCTGATTTGTAGTTGGTTGGCTTTTGAGCTTTTCTTCTTTTCCTCAACTCTTTTGAAGTGTAGAATCGGGCCTCAGCTCGGATTCTTCACGGACTAAACTTTGGAGTTGATTTGAGCTTTTCTTTGAATGTAGAAAATCTCTTGAGATGCTCTTGAGTAGCTCTTGGATTTTCTTCTGAAGCTTCCTTGGAGTGTTGAGCTTGAGCACAGAAGGAGCTTCCTTTGATTTCACACTTTTTCTTTCACTCTATTTTGAATCACGGATTTTTTCAAGTGACGCTCTATTTTTCTTCTTTTTCTGAAAGATTTCTCTCTTTTGATTTGAATGTCTATCTTCTTCTCTTTGATTTAAAAATGGCTTCTCTATTTATCGATTCTGCAAAAATATAGCCGTTAGAAACAAAGAAATATAGCCGTTAATTAAAAATCTTACCGTTGACGCTGAGTTGGCATTCAGAAAAATCTTGCCCAGATTTGTTGGAGTCGACTCCTGCTTTCCGCGAGTCGGCTCGAAGTCGTGATACCAAAAATAGAAATACTCAGAAAGTCAAAGGGTCGACTCATCAAAAATAAAGTGTCGACTCCTGACAGTCGGGGGTCGACTCATGAAAAGTTGGGGGTCGACTCGCGAATGCTCAGAAAAACAACCTTCTGGTGTCTGAGCGGAGTCGACTCACACAGTCATGGAGTCGGCTCGACAGAATTAGGGGTCGACTCATGAAATCACAGGGTCAACTCGAGACAGACAGTCATTTCTGTATTCTGAGTGGAGTCGACTCTGAAACTCTAGAGTCGGCTCCAGAACATATCAAAATCAAAGAATTTTCTGATTGACTTGAAATTCGTTCCAGATTAATTTTAAATCAAATTTTTGACTTGAATATAATAAATTTGACATTAGGAATCAATTCAAGAAATGTTCCAAAAACTCATTGATTATAATATGAAGTATAAAATTTCTTTTTGAAAGCTTAAACATGGAGCTTGAAGGTACTTTCAAAATAGATTAAAGTTATACTTTAACATTCTCATTCATTGTTCTAAATAAATTCATTTTTCATGTAAATAAACTCATTACATCTTTTAATATACTCATGGCTTTTGGTAACCATCAAAATCAATAGGATTGGGGCATCAATTACTCAACAATCTCCCCAACAATCTCCCCCTTTTTGATGATGACAAAAACATTGAGTTTATGCTTGATTAATTAAAGAATGTATTTTATTTTCATAGTTAGGCTAGGGCTCCCCCTGAATGAGGTAGCTCCCCCTATGAAACTCAATTAAATATCCCATTCATTCAATTATTTATCTCATTCATTTAATTATTTTAATATCATTTGATTATTAATTTCTCCCATATGCATATACAGTTATAAAACTATAAAACTCTCCCCCTTTTTTGTAATCAACAAAAGGTAGAGATGCATCAAACATAATCATTCATTTATTCATTCAAGATATGATTTAACAAAATCTGAGATTCATTGATAAAAGGAAGAAATACATTCAAACTGAGATTACATTGAGCATTCAAAATAGACTTTTCTTTACATCAAAGTATCAAAATGTAAAACATGATATGAACTTCATTACATTGCAAGGACTAAGTATCTAATACATCAAAAGTGAGTCCTTACAATCCTAGTTAAGTGATCTATGATATTTTTCATTCCATCTGTTTGTATCTTCACATAGTCCTTCAGTCTCTCATCTACAAAAGTGCAAGCAGTTAATATTTTATCTTGGAGTTCAGCATTACATTTTGCATATGTTTCGCCATCTCCGTAGATGTCTTTAAGTTCTTCAAATATATTCTTTAGGTCTCCACTTAAAGACTCAGATGAAGTGCTAATGGTTGATTCTATCTTGGTGATCCGATCATCTAAAGAATAAAGAGTTTCTTTGAGATTCATAAACTTGTTTTCAAACTCTGATTTTAACTTATCTGACTGATCATCAAGAAGACCTTTAAGCTGCCTTAACTGAAGTTCAGAGAAACCAACAGATGAAGATGATGATGGCCGATCAACCATCGGAGCAGGGGAAGGGACAGGAGCAGGAATAGGAGAGCTCGGAAGTACATGCAAAGAATGTCTGACTGACGGTTCCGGTGCCTCAGTGTCCACAGCTCTATCATCCATCAAACCTTTCCTTTCCCATCTTCCATTCTTTTTAATAAAACCCATTCGATGTATAGTGGCCAAACTGTAGAAATCGGTATGTCTTAAGTTCCTCATTGGCTCACTATCTGAAATGATAATCCCTTGGCTTTGAAATATTTTGGTGAGAATCATGCCGTAGGGTAAACTTAATTTTCTCTTACCTCCACAATTGGCAATGTACCATAAAATCATACTTGGAAGGTTAATGGGTTTACCAGTTACAATTGCATCCATTACAAATATATCTCTTTCTGAAACATAATCAAACCTTCCAATCTTGGGGAATAGGATTCTACTACAGATGTTGTGGAGAAGTCTCAATTCTAAGGATAACTGATTAGTAAAAACTTCCTCAAAACCGACAATCTCCCTGTTAAGCAGTCTAGACAGTGCTGGGCTTCTATCTTCAGAGGAAAATGTAGATGTTCCTGACACTGGAAGATTCAATAATCTAGAAAGCAAATCCACTGTCACTAAAATTCTATTTCCTCTCACGATGCTTACAAGTCCATTGTCTCCTCTAGATAGATTCTTATAAAATTCCTTGACAAGAGCTGGGTAGGTAGGACAATCTAAAGAACAAATCTTTTCCCAACCCATCTCAATCAACTGCCTTCCCACAATAAATCCCTCAGCTTCAAACAATTCAAAATCTACTTTCCTCCCCGTAGTTATCACTCTATCGGCAAGTCTATCTACCTGTGATGGAGCCATAGATGGAGAAGCACTAGGAGTCGAAGATGATGAGGTTGAATCCGTGCTCGGTGAAGGATCACGAACGGGATGCCTCACGGTCTTTCTCACTGCCCTCTTTCTCTTTACTCCGGCCGCACCAAGGTTAGATCCACGAGTTTTAGGGGCCATTTGATCTTTTGGAAGGGTTAATTAGGGATTTCTGAGGATTTGGAAGGTTAGGGAAAATTTTGGAGAGAGTATTTTGATGATTTGAGACGATAGAAATGAACGGCGAGTCGACTCTGCCCTAGATAAATCGACCTGAGACCACTTCGAGTCGGCTCCCGCAAAGCGAGAGGTCGACTCCGGACAGTCACAAAAAACTATCCCGAAGTGGAGTCGACTCGCGCAGAGAAGAGGTCGACTCTAGAGTTTCAGTAGAAACCTGGAGTTGACTCCGATACTCACCGAGTCGGCTCCGAGACCATTTCAGAGCAAAAAACATAAAGTTTCAGATAATCTGAAATGTGTCCGGATAATGATCATAAAAATTGATAAAATAATCATTGGATTTTAACAGATCAATTAGATATGAATTCTAGATAAGATTTCCTTAAAGATCAAGGATTTGAAAGAATTTTAGATAAACTTTCCTTAGGGGTTTCAAATTCATTCTAATGGATCACAAATCCCTAACTCTCCTCTAAGATAACAGAATCTTTCTTCACTCAAGGGTTTTGTAAATATATCTGCTAATTGATCTTCAGTATTAACATAATCAAGACATATTTCATTATTAGCAACATGTTCTCTAATAAAATGATATCTAATTTCTATGTGTTTAGTTCTAGAATGTTGAATTGGATTTTTTGTTAGATTAATTGCACTTGTGTTATCACATTTTATAGGTGTTTTATCAAGTGTGATACCATAGTCTTCAAGTTGTCGCTTAATCCATAGGATTTGAGCACAGCAACTTCCAGCTGCAACATATTCAGCTTCAGTAGTTGATAATGCAACTGAATTTTGCTTTTTGCTAAACCATGAGATTAAGTTACTTCCTAAGAATTGGCATGCACCACTTGTGCTTTTTCTATCTAACTTACATCCAGCATAATCAGAATCAGTGTATGCAATTAAGTTCAATGTTGAGTCTCTAGAATACCATAAACCTACATTTTTTGTTCCACTTAAGTATCTTAGTATTCTTTTAACAGCAATTAAGTGTGATTCTTTAGGTTCAGACTGAAATCTAGCACATAAGCAAACAACAAACATTATGTCTGGTCTACTTGCAGTTAAGTAAAGTAGGGATCCGATTATACCTCGATAATATTTTTGATCAACCTTCTTACCTTCTTCATCTTTGTCCAGCTTGCATGAAGGACTCATTGGTGTTCCGAGGGGTTTGATTGATTCCATACCAAACTTCTTTAGAATTTCTCTTGTGTATTTTGTTTGATAAAGATTCCCTCTTTGCTTTGTTTGATTTGGAGTCCAAGGAAGAAGTTGAGTTCTCCCATCATGCTCATTTCAAATTCTCCCTGCATCAACTTAGCAAATTCTTGACATAGAAGATTGTTAGTAGCACCAAAAATGATATCATCAACATATATTTGAACTACTAATAAATCTTTACCTTTTCTTTTCAAAAACAATGTTTTATCAATATTCCTCTTATAAAATCATTTTCAATTAAGAATTTACTTAATCTATCATACCAAGCTCTAGGTGCTTGTTTCAAACCATATAAAGCTTTGTGCAATTTAAAAACGTGATTTGAAAATTCATGATCTTCAAAACCTGGTGGTTGTTCTACATATACTTCTTCATTTATAAATCCATTTAGAAATGCACTTTTTACATCCATTTGAAATAAGTTGAAATTCATGTGACATGCAAATGCAAGTAATAGTCTAATGGCTTCTAATCTAGCTACTGGTGCAAAGGTTTCATCAAAATCAATACCTTCTTCTTGATTATATCCTTTTGCAACTAATCTAGCTTTGTTTCTAATTACTATGCCATTTTCATCTAGTTTATTTCTAAATATCCATTTTGATCCTATAACAGAATGATTTTAGGTCTTTCTACTAAAGTCCATACATTATTTCTAGTGAATTGATTTAATTCTTCTTGCATTGCTAACATCCAATTATTATCTTTTTCAGCTTCTTCAATAGTTTTAGGTTCAATTTGTGATACAAATGCAAGATGATTACTAATATTTCTCATAGATGATCTAGTTCTTATTCCTTGAGATGGATCACCTATAATCAATTCCTTAGGGTGACTATAAGCATATCTCCAATCCCTAGGAGATCTACATCATTATGATTAGTGTTAGTATCATCATCCTTAGGTGAATCATTATCTTTAGCGTCTTGCTCATGATCTAAAGATACATCAATATTTAATTTTTCAAGATCTTTTTCAATTAAGTTTGTATCTTCTTCATCATCAAATTTTTTGGAACGAGTTGCTAAAGATTCATCAAAAACTACATGAATGGATTCTTCAACAACTAAAGTTTTCTTGTTAAATACTCTATATGCTTTACTAGTTGTTGAGTATCCTAAGAATATTCCTTCATCAGATTTAGCATCAAATTTGCCTAAATTATTTTTACCATTATTGTGAACAAAACATTTACAACCAAATGCATGAAAATATTTAATGTTGGGTTTTCTATCATGCCATAATTCATAAGGTGTTTTCTTTAAAATAGGTCTTATTAAGGCTCTATTTAGGATGTAACATGCTGTGTTAATAGCTTCCGCCCAAAAGTATTTCGGAAGTTTACTTTCACATAGCATGGTACGGGCCATGTCTTCTAAAGTCCTATTTTTTCTTTCAACTACTCCATTTTGTTGTGGGGTTCTTGGTGCAGAAAAATTATGATTAATACCATTTTCATTGCAAAAACTTTCAAATAAGTGATTTTCAAATTCAGTTCCATGATCACTTCTTAGAGACACTATGGTAGTATTTTTCTCATTTGTTACTTTCTTGAAGAATTTCAGGAATATCGAGAAAGTCTCATCTTTGTGAGCTAAAAACATTACCCAAGTAAATCTAGAGTAATCATCTACAATCATAAGACCATATTTCTTTCCTCCTAGACTTGTGGTTCTAGTTGGTCCAAAAAGGTCCATGTGAAGTAGCTCTAATGGCCTAGAAGTTGAAACAACATTTTTAGATTTAAAAGAACTTCTTGTTTGTTTTCCAAACTGACATGCATCACATATTTTGTTATTTTCAAAATCTATTTTAGGTAAACCTTTTACTAAATCCATTCTAATTAGTTTTGAAATTAGGTGTGTGCTTGCGTGACCTAATCTTCGATGCCACAACCAACCAATCTCATTCATATTAGCATTATTAGCAACTAAGCAATGATTATTAGTAGACAAATTGTCTAAGTCAATCATGTATACATTGCCATTTCTATTTCCAATAAAAACATGCAATTATCAATGGTATTAGCTACTGTGCATAAAGAAGATTCAAATGCTACTTTAAAACCTTTGTCACATAATTGGCTTATACTAATTAAGTTATGCTTTAAACCATCAACATAAAGTACATTTTCAATATATGTGGAGGGAGTTATTTGAATGTTACCAAACCCCAAGATTTGCCTTTGCCATTATCGCCAAATGTAACAACTCCTCCTTTCTTTTCTTCAAGGGTGATGAATTCTTCTTTGTCACCCGTCATATGTCTTGAGCAGCCACTATCAAGATACCACTTTTTTTTTGATCTCTTAGGCCACAAGACATTCCTGCAATGATATCAAACTTTATGTTTAGGTACCCAAGCTTTCTTGGGTCCTTCATGGTTAGTAGCAACAAATATTGTTCCTTTCGGAACCCATATTTTCTTTCCTTTAATATTTAAGTTTTTATTAGGTTTTAGAATTTTACATTCATAAGATTTATGTCCTTGTTGATTACATTTAAAGCATGTAAAATTACTTTGGCCAGCACACAAAAATATTTTTCAGTGATTTTTTTTCTTAAAGTGTTATACCCTAATCCGGCTTTGTCAAAAACTACTTTTTGACTATTTAATAACATGTCTAATTTAGTTGAGCTTAATGTAAACTTATCAACTATGTTCTTAAGTTTTTCAACCTCTTTCCTTAGATTATTATTTTCATTGGTAATTAATTCTTTCTTTTACCAAAATTTCATTTTCAGATTTAAGTTTCTTAACTTCATTATTAAGATCTTCCTTTTCTTTAATGAAAGTTAAATTTTTATTTTTCAAAATCTTGTATTTCTTTTTCAAAACCTTGAAATCACCAACAAGTTCATTAAAAGCATCAAATAATTCATCAAATGCAAATTCATCGCAAGGGTTATCGGAACTTACCTCATCGTTGTCGTCCGCCATAAAACATATGTTTGCGACTTCCTTTTGTTCTTCTTCTTCGGAAGAAGATTCTCGCTATCACTCCAAGTCGCCACATAAGCCTTCTTTTTCTTTTTGTAGGCTTTCTTCAATTTAGGACATTCATTCCTAAAGTGCCCCGGTTTATTACACTCATAGCAAGTCAAGGGGTCTTTCTCTTTTTCTTTGTCCTTGTCTTTGTTCTTATCCTTTTCTCCTTCCCACTTAGTTCCAAATTCTTCTTGTGGAAGGGTTTCTTTTTCCTCATGAATCTTTTAAATTTCTTAGCTAAGAGAGCAGTCTCTCATCATTATCATCATCATCATCACTGCTGCTCTCTTCTTCTTTTGCAGCTTTGAGGGCAATTACTTTCTTCTTCTTTGTGTCCTCCTCTACATGCTGCCTCATTGTCAGCTCATGGGTCATAAGTGATCCTAGAAGCTCCTCTAAGGGTAAAGTGTTGAGGTCCTTTGCTTCTTGGATTGCTGTCATTTTTGCTTCCCATGATCTTGGTAATGACCTAAGAATTTTCCGAACAAGTTCTGAGTTAGTATATGTCTTACCAAGACTTTTCAAACCATTTACAATATCTGTAAATCTAGTGTACATGCATGCAATGGTTTCAGATTGTTCCATGCTAAACAACTCATATTTATGAACAAGAATATTAATTTTAGATTCTTTTACTTGGTTGGTACCCTCATGGGTAACCTCTAATCTATCCCAAATCTCCTTTGCGGAATTACATGTGGAGATTCTATTAAATTCATTAGCATCTAAAGAGCAATATAAGATATTCATGGCTTTAGCGTTAAGCTGTGCCATCTTCCTATCATTATCATTCCAGTCCCTTTCGGGCTTAGGAACAATAGTGCCATCAATAACATGTGTGGGTGTACTAGGTCCATTAATTATAACACCCCATAGCTCATAATCAGAAGCTTGAATGAATATCCTCATTCTGGCTTTCCAATAAGAATAATTTGAACCATTAAACAGTGGAGGTCTATTCGTAGAATGACCTTCAGCAAATGATCCAACTTGTGTTGCCATTTGGATCTTTAGCTCTTGATCGTGTGATCAAAATCTAATGAGCACTGGCTCTGATACCAATTGTTGGCCCAGATGACAACCCAAGAGGGGGGGTGAATTGGGTTCTTTAAAAAATTTAGCCTTTTAAAATAGTTTGCTTAAGAAGAATGAAGGTAAAGGCAATGTAAATACAAAGTGCAGTGAATAAAACAGAGATAGAGAAAGAGTCAATGAAAGCACGGCAAACACAAAGATTTTATAGTGGTTCGGTGTATCCAACACCTACGTCCACTCCCAAGATTCACTTGGGTCCACACTATAATCTTCCTTGATTACAGCCGAGTTGTTTTACAAGCTCACAACTCAAACTTGTTGTTTTCCCGGGATCACAACGAACCCAGCTGGTTTTCAAGGGCTCACCAGCACAAAAACCTAACACAAGCTATACCAAGCTTGTACCGAGGTAAGACAACCTCCACTAGTTCAATCCCCCAGATTGAACTAGACACAAATAATAGAAATGTTGTTTTTCAATTACAAAGCTCCTTAATGAGCAGATAATCAAATAAGAACAAAGTTTAGAAAAGCCTGATTTGTAGTTGGTTGGCTTTTGAGCTTTTCTTCTTTTCTTTCTTTCCTCAACTCTTTTGAAGTGTAGAATCGGGCCTCAGCTCGGATTCTTCACGGACTGAACTTTGGAGTTGATTTGAGCTTTTTCTTTGAATGTAGAAAATCTCTTGAGATGCTCTTGAGTAGCTCTTGAATTTTCTTCTGAAGCTTCCTTGGATGTTGAGCTTGAGCACAGAAGAGCTTCCTTTGATTTCACACTTTTTCTTTCACTCTATTTTGAATCATGGATTTTTTCAAGTGACGCTCTGTTTTTCTTTTTTCTGAAAGATTTCTCTCTTTGATTTGAATGTCTATCTTCTTCTCTTTGATTTGAAAACGGCTTCTCTATTTATAGATTCTGCAAAAATATAGCCGTTAGAAACAAAGAAATATAGCCGTTAATTAAAAATCTTACCGTTGACGCTGAGTTGGCATTCGGAAAAATCTCGCCCAGATTTGTTGGAGTCGACTCCTGCTTTTGCGAGTCGCTCGAAGTCATGATACCAAAAATAGAAATATCAGAAAGTCAAAGGGTCGACTCATCAAAAATAAGTGTCGACTCCTGACAGTCGGGGGTCGACTCATGAAAAGT
>UESW01002433.1:57836-77526 GCA_900491605.1 Calamus simplicifolius
CTTTCCTTTCCCATCTGCCATTCTTTTACAAAACCCATTCTATGAATAGTGGCCAAACTATAAAATCGGTATGTCTTAAATTCCTCATTGGCTCACTATCTGAAATGATTATCCCTTGGCTTTGAAATATTTTAGTAAGAATCATGCCATAGGGCAAACTGGATTTCTCTTGCTTCCACAATCAGCAATGTACCATAATATCATGCTGGAAGATTAATGGGTTTACCAGTTACTATAGCATTACAAATATATCTCTTTCAGAAACATAGTCAAATCTTCCAATCTTGGGGAATAGGATTCTACTACAAATATTGTGGAGAATCTTAATTCTAAGGAAATTGATTGCAAAACCTCTTCAAAACCAACAATCTCCCTGTTAAGCAGTCTAGATAGAGCTGGGCTTCTATCTTCAAAAGAAAAAGTAGATGTACCCGACACTGGAAGATCCAACAATCTAGAAAGCAAATCCACTGTCACATATTTCTATTTCCTCTAATTGCTTACAAGTCCATTGTCTCCTCTAGATAGATTTATAAAATTCTTTACTAGGGCTGGGTAGGTAGGACAATCTAAAGAACAAATCTTCTCCCAACCCATTTCAATCAACTGTCTCCCCACAAGAAATCCCTCGGCCTCAAATAATTCAAAATCGACTTTCCTTCCCGTTGTTATCACTCTATCGGCAAGTCGATCTACCTGAGATGGAGCCGTAGAGGGAGAAGCACTAGGAGTCGAAGAGGATGAGGTTGAATCCATGCTCGGTGAAGGCTCACGACGGGACGCCTCACGTCTTCCTTTTCTTCCTTTTCACTCCGGCCACACCAAGGTTAGATCCACGGGTTTTGGGGCCATTTGATCTATTGGAAGGGTTAATCAGGGATTTTGAGGATTTTGGAAGGTTAGGAAAAATTTTGGAGAGAGTATTTGAAGGATTGATGATAGAAATGAGCGGCGAGTCGACTCTGCCCTAGATAAATCACCTGGGACCACTTCGAGTCGGCTCCCGCAAAGAGGGGTCGACTCCGGACAGTCACAGAAATCTATCCCGAAGTGGAGTCGACTCGCGCAGAGAAGGGGTCGACTCTAGAGTTTCAGTAGAAACAGGAGTCGACTCCGATACTCACCGAGTCGGCTCCGAGACCATTTCAGAGCAAAAAACATAAATTTCAGATGAAATGTGTCCGGATAATGATCATAAAAATTGATAAAATAATCATTGGATTTTAATAGATCAATTAGATATGAATTCTAGATAAGATTTCCTTAAAGATCAAGATTTGAAAGAATTTTAGATAAAATTTCCTTAGGGGTTTCAAATTCATTCTAATGGATCACAAATCCCTAACTCTCCTCTAAGATAACAGAATCTTTCTTCACTTAAAGGTTTTGTAAATATGTCAGCTAATTGTTCTTCAGTGTTACATAATCAAGACAAATTTCATTATTGGCTACATGTTCTCTTATAAAATGATATCTAATTTCAATATGTTTTGTTCTTGAGTGTTGAATTGGATTTTTAGTTAGATTGATTGCACTTGTTTATCACATCTTATAGGTGTCTTATCAAGTGTGATACCATAGTCTTCAAGTTGTCGCTTAATCCATAGGATTTGAGCACAGCAACTTCCAGCTGCTACATATTCAGCTTCAGTAGTTGATAATGCAACTGAATTTTGCTTTTTGCTAAACCATGAGATTAAGTTACTTCCTAAGAATTGGCATGCACCACTTGTGCTTTTTCTATCTAACTTACATCCAGCATAATCAGAATCAGAATATGCAATTAGTTTAATGTTGAGTCTCTAGAATACCATAAACCTACATTTTTTGTTCCACTTAAGTATCTTAGTATTCTTTTAACAGCAATTAAATGTGATTCTTTAGGTTCAGACTGAAATCTAGCACATAAGCAAACAGCAAACATTATGTCTGGTCTACTTGCAGTTAAGTAAAGTAGGGATCCGATTATACCTCGATAATATTTTTGATCAACCTTCTTACCTTCTTCATCTTTGTCCAGCTTGCATGAAGGACTCATTGGTGTTCCGAGGGGTTTCATTGATTCCATACCAAACTTCTTTAGAATTTCTCTTGTGTACTTTGTTTGGTTGATAAAGATTCCCTCTTTGCTTTGTTTGATTTGGAGTCCAAGGAAGAAGTTGAGTTCTCCCATCATGCTCATTTCGAATTCTCCCTGCATCAACTTAGCAAATTCTTGACATAGAGATTGTTAGTAGCACCAAAAATAATGTCATCAACATATATTTGAACTACAAGTAAATCTTTACCTTTTCTTTTCAAAAATAAGTTTTATCAACATTTCCTCTTGTAAAATCATTTTCAATTAAGAATTTACTTAATCTATCATACCAAGCTCTAGGTGCTTGTTTCAAACCATATAAAGCTTTGTGCAATTTAAAAACGTGATTTGAAAATTCATGATCTTCAAAACCTGGTGGTTGTTCTACATAACTTCTTCATTTATAAATCCATTTAAAAATGCACTTTTTACATCCATTTGAAATAAGTTAAAATTCATGTGACATGCAAATGCAAGTAATAGTCTAATGGCTTCTAATCTAGCTACAGGTGCAAAGGTTTCATCAAAATCAATACCTTCTTCTTGATTATATCCTTTTGCAACTAATCTAGCTTTGTTTCTAATTACTATGCCATTTTCATCTAGTTTATTTCTAAAATCCATTTTGATCCTATAACAGAATGATTTTTAGGTCTTTCACTAATGTCCATACATTATTTCTAGTAAATTGATTTAATTCTTCTTGCATTGCTAACATCCAATTATTATCTTTTTCAGCTTCTTCAATAGTTTTAGGTTCAATTTGTGATACAAATGCAAGATGATTACTAATATTTCTCATAGATGATCTAGTTCTTATTCCTTGAGATGGATCACCTATAATCAATTCCTTAGGATGACTATAAGCATATCTCCAATCTCTTGGAAGATCTATATCATTATGATTAGTATTATATCATCATCCTTAGGTGAATCATTATCTTTAGCTCTTGTTCATGATCTGAAGATACATCAATATTAATTTTTCAAGATCTTTTTCAATTATGTTTGTATCTTCCTCATCATCAATCTTTTCAGAACGAGTTGCTAAAGATTCATCAAAAACTACATGAATGGATTCTTCAACTACTAAGGTTTTCTTGTTAAATACTCTATATGCTTACTAGTTGTTGAATATCCTAAGAATATTCCTTCATCAGATTTAGCATCAAATTTTCCTAAGTTGTTTTTACCATTATTATGAATAAACATTTACAACCAAATGCATGAAAGTATTTAATTTGGGTTTTCTATCATTCCATAATTCATAAGGTGTTTTCTTTAAAATTGGTCTTATTAAAGCTCTATTTAAGATGTAACATGCTGTGTTAATAGCTTCCGCCCAAAAGTATTTGGTAGTTTACTTTCACATAGCATGGTACGGGCCATGTCTTCTAGAGTCTATTTTTCCTTTCAACTACACCATTTTGTTGTGGGTCCTAGGTGCTGAAAAATTATGATTAATACCATTTTCATTGCAAAAACTTTCAAATAAGTGATTTTCAAATTCAGTTCCATGATCACTTCTTAGAGACACTATGGTAGTGTTTTTCTCATTTGTGACTTTCTTGAAGAATTTCAGGAATATCGAGAAAGTCTCATCTTTGTGAGCTAAAAACATTACCCAAGTGAATCTAGAGTAATCATCTACTATCACAAGACCATATTTCTTTCCTCCTAGACTTGTGGTTCTAGTTGGTCCAAAAAGGTCCATGTGAAGTAGCTCTAATGGCCTAGAAGTTGAAACAACATTTTTAGATTTAAAAGAACTTCTAGTTTGTTTTCCAAACTGACATGCATCACATATTTTGTTATTTTCAAAATCTAATTTAGGTAAACCTTTACTAAATCCATTTTAATTAGTTTTGAAATAAGGTGTGTGCTTGCGTGACCTAATCTACGATGCCACAACCAACCAATCTCATTCATATTAGCATTATTAGCAACTAAGCAATGATTATTAGTAGACAATTTCTAAGTCAATCAAGTATACATTGCCATTTCTATTTCCAATAAAAACAATGCTATTATCAATGGGATTAGCAACTGTGCATATAGAAGATTCAAATGAAACTTTAAAACCTTTATCACATAATTGACTTATACTAATTAAATTATGCTTTAAACCATCAACATAAAGTACATTATCAATAAATGTGGATGGAGTTATTTGAATTTACCAAGGCCCAAGATTTGACCTTTACCATTATCGCCAAACGTAACAACTCCTCCTTTCTTTTCTTCAAGGGTGATGAATTCTTCTTTGTCACCCGTCATATGTCTTGAGCAGCCACTATCAAGATACCACTTTCTCTTTGATCTTTTGGCCACAAGACATTCCTGCAATATATCAAACTTTATGTTTAGGTACCCAAGCTTTCTTGGGTCCTTCATGGTTAGTAGCAACAAAAATTGTTCCTTTCGGAACCCATATTTTCTTTCCTTTAATATTTAAGTTTTTATTAGGTTTTAGAATTTACATTCATAAGATTTATGTCCTTTTTGATTACATTTAAAGCATGTAAAATTACTTTGGCCAGCATACAAAAATATTTTTCAGTGATTTTTGTTTTCTTAAAGTGTTATACCTAATCCGGCTTTGTCAAAAACTGCTTTTTGACTATTTAATAACATGTAATTTAGTTGAGCTTAAGGTAAACTTATCAACTATGTTCTTTATTTTTCAACCTCTTCTTAGTTTATCATTTTCATTGGAATTGATTCTTTTTCTTTTAAAATTTCATTTTCAGATTTAAGTTTCTTAACTTCATTATTAAGATTTCCTTTTCTTTAATGAAAGTTAAATTTTCATTTTTCAAAAGCTTGTATTTCTTTTTCAAAATTTAAAATCACCACAAGTTCATTAAAGCATCAAACATTCATCAAATGCAAATTCATCGCAAGGGTTTCGGAACTTACCTCATCGTTGTCGTCCGCCATAAAGCATACATTTGCGACTTCCTTTTGTTCTTCTTCTTCGGAAGAAGATTCTTCGCTATCACTCCAAGTCGCCACATAAGCCTTCTTTTTCTTTTTGTAGGCTTTCTTTAATTTAGGACATTCATTCCTAAAGTGCCCCGGTTTATTACACTCATAGCAAGTCAAGGGGTCTTTCTCTTTTTCTTTGTCCTTGTCCTTTTCTTATCCTTTTCTCCTTCCCACTTTGCTCCAAATTTCTTCTTGTGGAAGGGTTTCTTTCTCCTCATAAATCTTTTAAATTTTTGCTAAGAGAGCAGTCTCTTCATCATCATCATCATCATCACTGCTGCTCTCTTCTTCTTTTGCAGCTTTGAGGGCAATCACTTTTCTTCTTCTTTGTTCCTCCTCACATGCTGCTTCATTGTCAGCTCATGGGTCATAAGGATCCTAGAAGCTCCTCTAAGGGTAAGTGTTGAGGTCCTTTGCTTCTTGGATTGCTGTCATTTTTGCTTCCCATGATCTTGGTAGTGACCTAAGAATTTTGCGAACAAGTTCAGAGTTAGTATATGTCTTACCAAGACTTTTTAAACCATTTACAATATCTGTGAATCTAGTGAACATGCATGCAATGGTTTCAGATTGTTCCATGCTAAACAATTCATATTTATGAACAAGAATATTAATTTTAGATTCTTTTACTTGGTTGGTACCCTCATGGTAACCTCTAATCTATCCCAAATCTCCTTTGCGGAATTACATGTGGAGATTCTATTGAATTCATTTGCATCTAAGGAGCAATATAAAACATTCATGGCTTTAGCATTAAGCTGTGCCATCTTCCTATCATTATCATTCCAGTCCCTTTCGGGCTTAGGAACAATAGTGCCATCAATAACATGTGTGGGTGTACTAGGTCCATTAATTATAACACCCCATAATTCATAATCAGAAGCTTGAATGAATATCCTCATTCTAGCTTTCCAATAAGAATAATTTGAACCATTAAACAAAGGAGGTCTATTCGTAGAATGACCTTCAGCAAATGAACCAACTTGTGTTGCCATTTGGATCTTTAGCTCTTGATCGTGTGATCAAAATCTAATGAGCACTTGCTCTGATACCAATTGTTGGCCCAGATGACAACCCAAGAGGGGGGGGTGAATTGGGTTCTTTAAAAAATTTAAACCTTTTTTTAAGTATTTGTTTGCTTAGTGAGTGAAAGTGAATGCAGATGCAAAAAAAATACAATCAATAAATAGAGATAGAGATAGAGATAAATGAGACACGGCAAACACAAGATTTTATAGTGGTTCGGTGTATCCAACACCTACGTCCACTCCCAAGATTCACTTGGGTCCACACTATAATCTTCCTTGATTACAGCCGAGTTGTTTTACAAGCTCACAACTCAAACTTGTTGTTTTCCGGGATCACAACGAACCCAGCTGGTTTTTCGGGCTCACCAGCACAAAACCCTAACACAAGCTATACTAAGCTTGTACCGAGGTAAGACTACCTCCACTTGTTCAATCCCCCAGATTGAACTAGACACAAATAATAGAAATATTGTTTTTCAAGTACATAGCTCCTCAATGAGCAGATAATCAAATAAAAGAATAAAGTTTAGAAAAGCCTGATTTGTAGTTGGTTGGCTTTTGAGCTTTTCTTCTTTCTTCTTTCCTCAACTCCTTTGAAGTGTAGAATCGGGCCTCAGCTCGGATTCTTCATGGACTGAACATTGGAGTTGATTTGAGCTTTTTCTTCCTTTCTTTGAATATTGAAAATCTCTTGAGTTGCTCTTGAATAGCTCTTGGATTTTCTTCTGAAGCTTTTTGGATTGTTGAACTTGAGCACAGAAGAAGCTTCCTTTGATTTCATACTTTTTCTTTCACTCTATTTTTGAATCTCGGATTTTTTCAAATGATGCTCTATTTTTTCGATTTTTTTTCTCTTTGATGTGTATATCTCTCTATTTTATGTTTTTGATTTGAAAATGGCTTCTCTATTTATAGATTCTGCAAAAATATAGTCGTTAAAAACAAAGAAATATAGCCGTTAATAAAAAATCTTACCGTTGGCGCTGAGTTGGGATTCAGAAAAATCATGCCCAGATTTGTTGGAGTCGACTCCTGCTTTCCGCGAGTCGGCTCAAAGACGCGATACTAAAAATAGAAATATTCAGAAAGTTAAAGGGTCGACTCAACAAAAATAAGGTGTCAACTCCTGACAGTCGAGGGTCGACTCATGAAAGGCAAGGGGTCGACTCGCGAAGTGCTCAGAAAAACAATGCTCTGGTGTCTGAGCGGAGTCGACTCACACAGTCATGGAGTCGGCTCGACAGAATCGGGGGTCGACTCATGAAATCACAGGGGTCGACTCGTGAAAATCACGAATCTCTATATACTGAGTGGAGTCGACTCTAAAACTCTAGAGTCGGCTCTGGAACGTATCAAAAATTAGAGTAATTTCTGATTGACTTAAAATTCGTTCCAGATTAATTTTAAATTAATTTTTTTGACTTAAATACAATAAAATTGTCATTAGGAATCAATTCAAGAAATGTTCCAAAAACTCATTGGTTGAAATATGAAGTATAAATTTTTTTTTTGAAAGCTTAAACATGGAGCTTGAAGTTACTTTCAAATTGATTAAAGTCATACTTAACATACTCATTGATTGTTCTAAATAAATTCATTGCTCATATAAATAAACTCATTGCATCTTTTAATATACTCATGGCTTTTGGTAATCATCAAAATCAATAAGATTGGGGCAACAATTTCTCAACAATCTCCCCAACACTTTCTCTTTCGAATCACGTATGCAAACTGCCTATTAGTTAATCTACAGAGACTAGATATGGGAATCATAACAAAAGAAATGTATACTTTAAAAGTTAGCAAGAGAACATAAAACTATACACTATTAGAAAAGTGTAATTTATCGAGGGATTTTTTCGAGAAAAAAATTCCTCGCAATTCCAAGGGCTTTTTCGATAACTAAAAAAAATTTTGATAAAAAATATTTTCTCAAACAATTGCTTGCAAAATTAATTTTGCAAGATATTTTGCGAAGGATCCTTATATCATACATGGGTTCTTTGTACAAAAAAATCTGATAAAAATCCCTCTATAGATTTCTTAAAAATTAATTTTATGAGGGATTTTTTGAGAGAATTTTTTCATCAAAAAAATTTACTAAGAACTCATTAATGAAAATTAATTCTCTCAAAAAATCCCTCGTAAAATTCAATGGATTTGCTGAGAAATTTTTTTTCGTAAATGAGTTCAAAAAAATTCATCAAAAAATCCTTCGGAAACCTTTCCTCAGAGAATCCCTCGAAAACCTTTAATGAGGGAATCCCTCGGAAATGTTCTCTCAGCAAATCTCTTGAAAATCTCTTAAAAATTAATTTTTTAAAGTATAATTTTTTTGGAATGATTTAGGTATTAGTCCATGCAAATTTAACTATCAGTCAGTTTGTCTGCGTTATTCAAAATAGGATCAAGCTCGGTACAAAGAAAGCCATCTTTATTTTTATTAAGAACACCTTCATCTTTGTTTTCCTCATATATCATAGCACCTGCATTTTATAAACATAAAAATCATATACAACACCTTAGGAAATGTAACAAATCCAATCATAAAATTTTATCATGTTTGGTCTGTAGTTGGTAAGGTGTTCTTAACAAAAATAAAGATGGCTATCTTTGCACTGAGTTTCCTCTTTCGAATCACGTATGCAAATTGCCTAACCGTTAAATCTGCATAGAATAGATATGTGAATCATAATAAGAAATGTAAACTTTAAAAGTTACCAAGAGAACATAAAACCATACACTACTAGAAAAGTGCGATTTACTGAAGGATTTTATCAAGAAAAAAAATTTCCTCGCAATTCCAAGTGATTTTTCGGCAAAAAATATTAACTGTAAAATTTTTTAATAAAAAATATTTTCTAAAAAAATTGCTTGCAAAATAAATTTTGTGAGAGATTTTGCAAGGGATATTTATATCATAAATGGTTTGTTTGTAAAAAAAATCCGATAAAAAAATCCCTCAATAAATCTCTCAAAAATTAATTTTCTGAGGGATTTTTTGAGAGAATTATTTTTCATTAATGAGTTCTTAGAAAAATTTTTTGATGAAAAAATTCTCTAGAAAGATCCCTCTCATAAAATTCAATGGATTCGCTGAGAATTATTTTTTTTCGTAAATGAGTGCAAAAAAATTCATCGAAAAATCCTCGAAAACCTTTAATGAGGGAATCCCTCGAAAACCTTTAATGATGGAATCCCTCAGAAATGTTCTCTCAGCAAATCTCTTGAAAAATCTCTCAAAATTAATTTTTTAAAGTATAATTTTTTTGGAATGATTTAGGTATTAGTCCATGTAGATTTAACTATCATTCAGATTATCTGCATTATTCAAAATAGGATCAAGCTCGATGCAAAGAAAGCCATCTTTATTTTTGTTAAGAACACCTTCATTTTTGTTTTCCTCATATATCATATCAGCTGCATTTTATAAAGCATAAAAATCATATGCAACAGCTTACGAAATGTAACAAATCCAATCATAAAATTTTATCATGTCTAGCCTGTAGGTGGTAAGGTGTTCTTAACAAAAATAAAGATGCTATCTTTGCACTAAGTTTCCTCTTTCGAATCATATATGCAAATTGCCTAATAGTTAAATCTGTAGAGACTAGATATGTGAATCATAACAAGAAATGTATACTTTAAAAGTTAGCAAGAGAACATAAAACTATACACTAATAGAAAAGTACGATTACCGAAGGATTTTATCGAGAAAAAAATTTTCCTCGCAATTCCAAGGGATTTTTCGGCAAAAAATGTTAACTGAAAATTTTTTTGATAAAAAATATTTTCTAAAAAAATCACTTGCAAAATAGATTTTGCGAGAGATTTTGCAAGGGATCTTTATATCATAAATGGGTTGTTTGTAAAAAAAAAATTGATAAAAAAATCCCTCGATAAATCTCTGAAAATTAATTTTCTAAGGTATTTTTGAGAGAATTATTTTTCATTAATGAGTTCTTAGTAAAATTTTTTGATGAAAAAATTCTCTCGAAAAATCCCTCGTAAAATTCAATGGATTTGCTGAGAAAATTTTTTTTCGTAAATGAGTTCAAAAAAATTCATCAAAAAAATCCTTTGAAAACCTTTCCTCAGAGAATCCCTCGAAAACCTTTAATGAGGGAATCCCTCGGAAATGTTCTCTCAGCAAATCTCTTGAAAAATCTCTCAAAAATTAATTTTTTAAAGTATATTTTTTTGGAATGATTTAGGTATTAGTCCATGCAGATTTAACTATCAGTCAATTTGTCTACGTTATTCGAAATAGGATCAAGCTCGGTGCAAGAAATCCATCTTTATTTTTTGTTAAGAACACCTTCATCTTTGTTTTCCTCATATATCATAGCAGCTACATTTTATAAAACATAAAAATCATATACAACACCTTAGGAAATGTAACAAATCCAATCATAAAATTTTATATGGCTGGCCTATAGGTGGTAAGGTGTTCTTAACAAAAATAAAGATGGCTATCTTTGCTCTGAGTTTCCTCTTTCGAATCACGTATGCAAATTGCCTAATAGTTAAATCTGCATAGAATAGATATGTGAATTATAACAAGAAATGTATACTTTAAAAGTTAGCAAGAGAACATAAAACTATACACTACTAGAAAAGTGCAATTTACAGAAGGATTTTATGGAGAGAAAAAATTTCCTCGCAATTCCAAGTGATTTTCAACAAAAAAATATTAACGGTAAAATTTTTTGATAAAAAATATTTTCTAAAAAAATCACTTGAAAAATAAATTTTGCGAGAGATTTTGCAAGGGATCTTTATATCATAAATGGGTTGTTTGTAAAAAAATCTGATAAAAAAATCCCTCGATAAATCTCTCAAAAATTAATTTTCTGAGGGATTTTTTGAGAGAATTATTTTCATTAATGATTTCTTAGAAAAATTTTTGATGAAAAATTCTCTTGAAAGATCCCTTGTAAAATTCAATGGATTTGCTAAGAATTTTTTTTTTCATAAATGAGTTCAAAAAAATTCATCGAAAAATCCTTCGGAAACCTTTCCTCAAAGAATCCCTCGAAAATAATTAATGAGGGAATCCCTCGGAAATGTTCTCTCAACAAATCTCTTGAAAATATCTCAAAAATTAATTTTTTAAAGTATAATTTTTTTGGAATGATTTAGGTATTAGTCCATGCATATTTAACTATCAGTCAGTTTGTCTGCGTTATTCGAAATAGGATCAAGCTCGATGCAAAGAACATTTTACGAGGGATCTTTCGAGAGATGGCTATCTTTGCACTGAGTTTCCTCTTTCGAATCACGTATGCAAACTGCCTAACAGTTAAATCTATAGAGACTAGATATGTGAATCATAACGAAAGAAATGTGTACTTTAAAAGTTAGCAAGAGAACATAAAACTATACACTATTAGAAAAGTATGATTTATCGAGGGATTTTATTGAGAAAAAAAATTTCTCACAATTCCAAGGGCTTTTTCCATAACTAAAAAAATTTTCGATAAAAATATTTTCTCAAACAATCGCTTGCAAAATTAATTTTGCAAGAGATTTTGCGAAGAATCCTTATATCGTAAATGGGTTTTTTGTACAAAAAAATCTGATAAAAAAATCCCTCGATAGATTTCTTGAAAATTAATTTTGTGAGGGATTTTTGATAGAATTATTTTTAATTAATGAGTTCTTAGTAAAATTTTTTGATGAAAATCTCAAAAATCCCTTGCAAAATTCAATGGATTTGCCTCATAAATGAGTTCAAAAAAATTCATAGAAAAATCCTTCAGAAACCTTTCCTTGGAGAATCCTTCAAAAACCTTTCCTGAGGGAATACCTCAAAAAAGTTCTCTTGGCAAATCCCTTAAAAAATCTCTCAAAATTAATTTTTTAAAGTATAATTTTTTTGGAATGCTTTAGGTATTAGTTCATGCAGATTTAACTATCAGTCAGTTTGTTTGCGTTATTAGAAATAGGATCAAGCTCGGTGCAAAGAAAGCCATCTTTATTTTTATTAAGAACACCTTCATCTTTGTTTTCCTTATAGATTGCATATATCATAGAAACTGTATTTTATAAAACATAAAAATAATATGCAACAACTTAGGAATGTAACAAATCCAAGTATAAAATTTTATCATGTCTGGCCTGTGTGTGGTAATGTGTTCTTAACAAAAATGAAGATGGCTATCTTTGCATTGAGCTTCCTCTTTCGAATCATGTATGCAAATGCCTAATAGTTAAATTTGCAAATACTAGATATGTGAATCATAACAAAAGAAATATATACTTTAAAAGTTAGCAAGAGAACATAAAACTATACACTATTAGAAAAGTGTGATTTACCGAGGGATTTTATCGAGAAAAAAAAACTCCTCGCAATTCCAAGGGCTTTTTCGATAACTAAAAAAATTTTTGATAAAAAATATTTTCTCAAACAGTCGCTTGCAAAATTAATTTTGCGAGAGATTTTGCGAAGGATCCTTATATCATAAATGAGTTCTTTGTACAAAAAAATCCCTCAATAGATTTTCAAAAATTAATTTTGTGAGGGATTTTTTTGAGAGAATTATTTTTCATTAATGAGTTTTAGTAAAACTTTTTGATGAAAAAATTCTCTCAAAAAATTCCTCGTAAAATTCAATGGATTTTCACCATAAATGAGTTCAAAAAAATTCATCGAAAAATCCTTCGGAAACCTTTCTTCGGAGAATCCTTCGAAAACCTTTCCTGAGGGAATCCCTTGAAAAAGTTCTCTCGGCAAATCCCTTGAAAAATCTCTCAAAAATTAATTTTTTAAAGTATATTTTTTTGGAATGATTTGGGTATATAGTTCATTCTAATTTAACTATGCAGTTTGTTTGCTTTATTCGAAATAGGATCAAGCTCGGTGCAAAGAAAGCCATCTTTATTTTGTTAAGAACACCATCATCTTTGTTTTCCTCATATATCATGGCATCTGCATTTTATAAAACATAAAAAACATATACAACACCTTAGGAAATGTAACAAATCAAAGCATAAAATTTTATCTTGTTTGGCCTGTAGGTGGTAAGGTGTTCTTAACAAAAATAAAAATGGCTATCTTTGCATTGAGATTCCTCTTTCGAATCACGTATGCAAATTGCCTAACAATTAAATCTGCATAGACTAGATAGGTGAATCATAATAAGAAATGTAAACTTTAAAAGTTAGCAAGAGAACATAAAACTATACACCGCTAGAAAAGTATGATTTACCAAGGGATTTGATCGAGAAAAAAAATTTCCTCGCAATTCCAAGTGATTTTTTTGATAAAAAATATTAATTGGAAAATTTTTTGATAAAAAATATTTTTTTTAAAAGTCGCTTGCAAAATAAATTTTGCGAGAGATTTTGCAAGGGATCTTTATATCATAAATGGGTTGTTTGTAAAAAAAAATCCAATAAAAAATCCCTCGATAAATCTCTGAAAAATTAATTTTCTGAGGGATTTTTTGAGAGAATTATTTTCATTAATGAGTTCTTAGTAAAATTTTTTGATGAAAAAATTCTCTCAAAAAATCGCTCGTAAATTCAATGGATTTGCTTAGAAAATTTTTTCTCGTAAATGAGTTCAAAAATATTCATTGAAAAATCCTTCAAAAACCTTCCTCATAGAATCCCTCGAAAACCTATAATGAGGGAATCCCTCGAAAATGTTCTCTCAGCAAATCTCTTGAAAAATCTCTCAAAAATTAATTTTTTAAAGTATAAATTTCTTGAAATGATTTAGCTATCTAGTCCATGCAGATTTAATTATCAGGTAGTTTGTCTACATTATTCAAAATAAGATCAAGCTCAGTGCAAAGAAAGCCATCTTCATTTTTGTTAAGAACACCTTCATCTTTGTTTTCCTTATAGATTGCATATATCATAGCAACTTCATTTTATAAAACATAAAAATAATATGCAACAACTTAGGAATGTAACAAATCCAAGCATAAAATTTTATCATGTCTGGCCTGTGTGTGGTAATTTGTTCTTAACAAAAATAAAGATGGATATCTTTGCACTGAGCTTCCTCTTTCGAATCATGTATGCAAACTTCCTAGGCAGTTAGCAGAGACTAGATATGTAAATCATAACAAAAGAAATGTATACTTTAAAAGTTAGCAAGAGAATATAAAACTATACACTATTAGAAAAGTGCGATTTACCGAGGGATTTTATCAAGAAAAAAAAAATCCTCGCAATTCCAAGGGCTTTTTCGATAACTAAAAAAAAATCAATAAAAAATATTTTCTTAAACAATCGCTTGCAAAATTAATTTTGCGAGAGATTTTGCGAAGTGTTGGAAGATTATTGAAAAATTATATGCCCCAATCCTTTTGATTTTGATGATTACCAAAAGCCATGAGTACTGTAAAAGATGTGATATGTTTATTTACATGTGCAATGAATTTATCTTGAACAATCAATGAGAATGTTAAAGTTTGACATTAATCATTTTGAAAGTAACTTTAAGCTCAATGTTTAAGCTTTCAAAAAGAAATTTTATAATTCATAGATTAATCAATGAGTTTTTGGAATACTTCTTGAATTAATTCTTAATGTCAATTTTATTGAATTCAAGTCAAAACAATGATTTAAAATGAATCTGGAACGATTTTAAAGTCAATCAAAAAACTTTCTGATTTTTGATACGTTCCGGAGCCGACTCTTGAGTTTCAGAGTCGACTCCCCTCAGAGTACAGAATTGTCTGTCTATCTCAAGTTGACCCACGTAATTTCATGAGTCGACCCCCGATTCTGTCGAGCCGACTCCATGACTGTGCGAGTCGACTCCGCTCAGACACCAGAGGTGTGTTTTTCTGAGCACTTCGCGAGTCGACCCCAACTTTTTATGAGTCAACCCCCGACTTTCAGGAGTCGACACTTTACTTTTGGTGAGTCGACCCTTTGACTTTCTAAACATTTCTATTTTTAGTATCACGACCTCGAGCCGACTCGGGAAAAGCATGAGTCGACTCCAGCAAATCTGGGCGAGATTTTTTCGGATGCCAACTCAGCGTCAACGGTAAGATTTTTGATTAATGGCTATTTTTCTTTGTCTCTAACGGCTATATTTTTCCAGAATCTATAAATAGAGAAGCTGTTTTCAAATCAAAGAGAGACGAATAGAGAGATATTTATTTTAAAGAAAAAGAAGAGAAAAATCAGAAAAATAGAGCTTCAGTTGAAAAAATCCGTGATTCAAAATAGAGTGAAAGAAAGAGTGTGAAATCAAAGGAAGTTCCTTCTGTGTTCAAGCTCAAATCCAAGGAAGCTTCAGAAGAAAATCCAAGTGCTATTCAAGAGCATCTCAAGAGATTTTCATCACTCAAAGAAAAGAGGAAAAGCCCAAATCAACTCCAACACACATTCCGTGAAGAATCCGAGCTGAGGCCTGGTTCTACACTTCAAAGGAGTTGAAGAAAAGAAGAAAAGCTCAAAGCCAACCAACTGCAAATCAGGCTTATCTAAACTCTATTCTTACATTTGTTTATCTGCTCATTAAGGAGCCTTGTAACTAAACAAACAATATTTCTATTCTTTGTGTCTAGCTCAATCTGGGGGATTGAACTAGAGGAGGTAGTCTTACCTCTATTCAAGCTTGGTTAAGCTTGGGTTAAGGGTTTTTGTGCTGGTGAGCCCTTGAAAACCAGCTGGGTTCGTTGTACGCTCGGGAAAACAACAAGTTTGAGTTGTGAGCTTGTAAAACAACTCTACTGTAATCTAGGGTGATTATAGTGTGGACCCAAGTGAATCTTGGGAGTGGACGTAGGTGTTGGATACACCGAACCACTATAAAATCTTTTGTGTTTGTCGTGTTCTATTGTCTCTTTCTCTATCTCTATTTTATTCACTGCAATTTATATTTACTTTGCATTTGCCTTCATTCATCTCAAGCTAAATAATTTAAAAGGCTAATTTTTAAAGAACCCAATTCACCCCCCCCCCTCCCCTCTTGGGTTGTCATCTGGGCCAACAATTGGTATCAGAGCTAGTGCTCATTAGATTTTGATCACACGATCAAGAGCTAAAGTTCCAAATGGCAACACAAGTTAGTTCTTTTGCTGAAGGTCATTCTACGAATAGACCTCCACTTTTTAATGGCTCAAATTATTCTTATTGGAAAGCTAGAATGAGGATATTCATTCAAGCTTCTGATTATGAGCTATGGGGTGTTATAGTCAATGGACCTAGTACACCCACACATGTTATAGATGGCACTATTGTTCCTAAGCCCGAAAGGGACTGGAATGATAATGATAGGAAAATGGCACAACTTAATGTTAAGGCCATGAATGTTTTATATTGCTCCTTAGATGCTAATGAATTCAATAGAATCTCCACATGTAATTCCGCAAAGGAGATTTGGGATAGATTAGAGGTTACCCATGAGGGTACCAATCAAGTAAAAGAATCTAAATTAATATTCTTGTTCATAAATATGAATTATTTAGCATGGAACAATCTGAAACCATTGCATGCATGTACACTAGATTCACTGATATTGTAAATGGTTTGAAAAGTCTTGGTAAGACATATACTAACTCTGAACTTGTTTGAAAAATTCTTAGATCATTACCAAGATCATGGAAAGCAAAAATGACTGCAATCCAAGAAGCTAAGGACCTCAACACTTTACCCTTAGAGGAGCTTCTAGGATCCCTTATGACCCATGAGCTGACTATGAGGCAGCATGTTGAGGAGGATTCAAAGAAAAAGAAAGTAATTGCCCTCAAAGCTGCAAAAGAAGAAGAGAGCAGCAGTGATGATGATGATGATAATGATGAAGAGACTGCTCTCTTAGCAAAGAAATTTAAAGATTTATGAGGAAAAAGAAACCCTTCCACAAGAAAAAATTTGGAGCTAAGTGGGAAGGAGAAAAGGATAAGAATAAGGACAAGGACAAAGAAAAAGAGAAAGACCCCTTGATGTGCTATGAGTGTAATAAACCGAGGCACTTTAGGAATGAATGTCCTAGATTGAAGAAAGCCTACAAAAAGAAAAAGAAGGCTTATATGGCGACTTGGAGTGACAGCGAGGAATCTTCTTCCGAAGAAGAAGAACAAAAGGAAGTCGCAAACGTATGCTTTATGGCGGACGACAACGATGAGGTAAGTTCCGACAACCCTTGCGATGAATTTGCTTTCGATGAACTTTTTGATGCCTTTAATGAACTTGTTGAGGATTTCAAAGTTTTGAAAAGAAATACAAGATTTTGAAAAATGAAAACTTAACTTTCATTCAAGAAAAGGAAAATATTAACAATGAAATTAAGAAACTTAAATCTAAAAATGAAATTTTAATGAATGAAAAGGAATCAAACTCAAATGAAAAAGATAAACTAAAGAATGAAGTTGAAAAACATAAAAACATAGTTGATAAGTTTACATTAAGTTCAATTAAATTAGACATGTTATTAAATAGTCAAAAAGCAGTTTTTGACAAAGCCGGATTAGGATATAACACTTTAAGAAAACAAAAATCACTTAAAAATATTTTTGTAAGTGCTGGCCAAAGTAATTTTACATGCTTTAAATGTAATCAAACAGGACATAAATCTTATGAATGTAAAATTCTGAAACCTAATAGAAACTTAAATGTTAAAGGAAAGAAAATATGGGTTCCGAAAGGAACAATATTTGTTAGTACTAACCATGAAGGACCCAAGAAAGCTTGGGTACCTAAACATAAAGTTTGATATCATTGCAGGAATGTCTTGTGGCCAAGAGATCAAAGAGAAAGTGGTATCTTGATAGTGGCTGCTCAAGACATATGACGGGTGACAAAGAAGAATTTATCACCCTAGAAGAAAGAAAGGAGGAGTTGTTACATTTGGCGACAATGGCAAAGGCCAAATCTTGGGGTTTGGTAACATTCAAATAACTCCCTCCACATATATTGAGAATGTACTTTATGTTGATGGTTTAAAACATAACTTAATTAGTATAAGTCAATTATGTGACAAAGGTTTTAAAGTTTCATTTGAATCTTCTTTATGCACTGTAGCTAATCCCATTGATAATAGCATTATTTTTATTGGAAATAGAAATGGCAATGTTTACATGATTGATTTAGACAAATTGTCTACTAATAACCATTGCTTAGTTGCTAATAATGCTAATATGAATGAGACTGGTTGGTTGTGGCATCGAAGATTAGGTCATGCAAGCACACACCTAATTTCAAAACTAATTAGAATGGATTTAGTAAAAGGTCTACCTAAATTAGATTTTGAAAATAACAAAATATGTGATGCATGTCAGTTTGGAAAACAAACAAGAAGTTCTTTTAAATCTA
This sequence comes from Calamus simplicifolius, assembly GCA_900491605.1. Classification (NCBI taxonomy): domain Eukaryota; kingdom Viridiplantae; phylum Streptophyta; class Magnoliopsida; order Arecales; family Arecaceae; genus Calamus; species Calamus simplicifolius. The sequence continues at coordinate 76,215 of UESW01002433.1, forward strand.
AAAATATTATTTCAACTTCTAGGCCATTAGAACTACTTCACATTGATCTTTTTGGACCAACTAGAACCACAAGTCTAGGAGGAAAGAAATATGGTCTTGTGATAGTAGATGATTACTCTAGATTCACTTGGGTAATGTTTTTAGCTCACAAAGATGAGACTTTCTCGATATTCATGAAATTCTTCAAGAAAGTAACTAATGAGAAAAACACTACCATAGTGTCTCTTAGAAGTGATCATGGAACTAAATTTGAAAATCACTTATTTGAAAGTTTTTGCAATGAAAATGGTATTAATCATAATTTTTCTGCACCTAGGATCCCACAACAAAATGGTGTAGTTGAAAGGAAAAATAGGACTCTAGAAGACATGGCCCGTACCATGCTATGTGAAAGTAAACTCCCAAAATACTTTTGGGCGGAAGCTATTAACACAGCATGTTACATCTTAAATAGAGCTTTAATAAGACCTATTTTAAAGAAAACACCTTATGAATTATGGCATGATAGAAAACCCAATATAAAATATTTTCATGCATTTGGTTGTAAATGTTTTGTTCACAATAATGGTAAAAATAATTTAGGCAAATTTGATGCTAAATCTGACGAAGGAATATTCTTAGGATACTCAATAACTAGTAAAGCATATAGAGTATTTAACAAGAAAACTTTAGTTGTTGAAGAATCCATTCATGTAGTTTTTGATGAATCTTTAGCAACCCATTCTGAAAATTTGATGATGAAGAAGATACAAACATAATTGAGAAAGATCTTTGTTGGAAGATTATTGAAAAATTATATACTCCAATCCTTTTGATTTTGATGATTACTAAAAGCCATTGAGTACATTAAAAGATGTAATGAGTTTATTTAAATGAGCAATAAATTTATTTGAACAATCAATGAGAATGTAAAGTTTGACATTAATCATTTTTAAAGTAACTTTAAGCTCAATGTTTAAACTGTCAAAAAGAAATTTTATAATTCATGTTTTAATCAATGAGTTTTTGGAATACTTCTTGAATTAATTCTTAATGTCAATCTTATTGATTTCAAGTCAAAAATATGAATTAAAATAAATCTGGAACGATTTTAATGTCAATCAGAAAAGTTTCTGATTTTTGATACGTTCCGGAGCCGACTCTTGAGTTTCAGAGTCGACTCCACTCAGAGAACAGAAATGTCTATCTGTCTCGAGTCAACCCACGTAATTTCATGAGTCGACCCCCGATTTAGTCGAGCCGACTCCATGACTGTGCGAGTCGACTCCGCTCAGACACCAGAAGAGTATTTTTCTGAGCACTTCGCGAGTCG